>VWZO01017506.1:215100-250738 GCA_013396975.1 Bucco capensis
CCCCCACGGCGGCTGGCTCCCGCGAATTCTGGTCCTAAGCGGCTTCCCTCTGCTCCCGGTCCTACTCGCTCCTGGTCCCAGTCTCAAGCACCTCCCCCTCACTCCCAATCCTGGTCGTCTCCGCGACTTCCCCTCAGTCCCGGTCCTCCCTGGCGCTTCCCCCCAGTCCTGGTCTCCCACGCCGCTTCCCCTCAGTCCCAGTCCTGGTCGTCCCTGGCGCTTCCCCTCAGTCCCGGTCCTCCTCGCTCCCGGTCCTTCCTGCCGTTCCCTCTCAGTCCCAGTCTTGGTCCCGGTCCGGTCCCAGTCCCAAGCAACTCCCCCTCGCTCCTGGTCNCCTCCCCCCCGCCGCCCACTTTAAACCTCGCCGGTACGCACCACCCGCGGGGGCACCACCTCCCTGCCCCGACCGGCCCCGCCCCGATTGCCGGGATGGCGGCGCGGACCACGGAGGGGCCCCGGGGGTGAGGAGCGGCGACGGACACCCTCCATACACACACCTCCACGGGGCCGTGGCCCTGGGCAGGGCGCGTCACCCCCCGCCGGGCCCCTCGTTTGGTACGACCCGGGAGGCCCCGCCCCTCGAGGCAAAAGGAGGCGGGGCCGAAGGGGTGCCAGCAGGGGGCGCCGCGGGGCGAGGGCCTAGAGCGGTGGTGACCCCCAGGATCATGGTCATTCCAAAACGGTGGTGACCCTAGGACAGTGTCCCCAGGGTGGTGGTGAACCCCATGGTCATGGTTACTCAAAAACAGTAATAACTCTGAGGTGGTGTCCACTGGATGGTGGTGATCCCAGAACAGGTGGTGACCCCAGAATGATGTCCCCGGGATCATGTTGTCCCCAAAATGGTGGAGACCTCAGGATGGTGTTCCCTGGATGGTGGTGACTCCAGAATGGTGCCCCCTGGATGGTGGTGACCCTGGAATAGCGGTGACTCCAGAACAAGCAACCCCATAGTAGTAGTGACCCCAGGATGGTACCCTGGAGCAGTGTCCCCTGGGTGGTGGTGACCCCGGAACAGTAGTGACCTCAGAGTAGTGGTGACTAAACAATTGTGTCTGCTGGATCATGTGCTGTCCCTAGAGTGGTGGTGACCACAGGATGGTGTCCCCTGGGTGGTGGCGGCCCTGGAATGGAGGTGACCCTGGAATGGTGGTGACTCCAGAACAAGTGATGACCCCAGTATGGTGTTCCCAGGATTATGCTGTCCCAAAATAGTGATGATCTCAGGATGGTGGTGACTGCAGAACAGTGGCAACCGCAGAATGGTGGTGTCCAAGGGCAGTTGTGTCCCTAGAACACCAGTATCTCCAGGCCATGCTGTCCTGGGGCGGTGCTGTGCCGGCCAGGATGTCCTGTGCAGGACTCGGGCACTCAGTGCTGCTGACTCAGCTGTGGCCCTATGGCTTTCCGGCCTGGAGGGGTAAAGGGGTCCAAGGGAGCCAGCAGGGCTGGGAGGGCTTCCTTCCCAAGAGGCTTGCTGAGGTTCTGGAGGGTCCCCCAGGTGGGCAGCAGAACAGGCTGGGTTTAGGGACTAGGCATGTGGTAATCGCCATGGCCTGCCTGTCTCCTGCCTGTCCCCTGACTGCTGTGGCCAGGGCTGGGGGCCATTGGGGTACTCCTAGGAGGAAGCACGGGGGCCAGAGTGCAAGGGTGTGCCGGGGCCAGCAGGGGAAGGAAGCGGGGCTGAATCTGCGGAAGCACTCCCCAGCTGCCCGCTGGCTCTCTGGGGAATGCGTTGGAGTGCTGAGCCCAGAACTGTTTGGTGCTGGCCCGCAGTGCTGGCAGTGCCAAGCCTAGGGCCACGGACACCTGCAGGTATTTCCTGTTAGCAAGACCTGCTTGAGTGCCAGCTTTCATGATGAAGCTCCCACTGAGAGGGTGATGATACTACCAGGGATGGGCACAGTGTCCAGGCTGGCCACTGTGAATCTGGACTGCACCCCACAGCTCAGCCTGACCCAAGGGCTATGCCAGGCACCGGCTGGGGAGAGGCAAGCCCACCAGGACATTGGCCGGGCGTTGACTGTCTAAATTCTCGGGGGGGAGATTGCAGGGAGCCAAGAAATCCCAGCGCCAGCGGGCGCTGCCCTTTCCCTCCGGGCAGTAAACAGGCTCCTTTTGGCAGCAGCAGAAATGCCTAAAATTTTCCATACTCTGCGGCCTCGTGCACCGAAGATAACCAGCCCACCAGCCCCACTGGCAGCCGGATGGCTTCAGAGGTTACAGCTTTCCATTGCAGGGAGGACTGGATGTCCTCAACACAATGCAGCTTCTCGCTGCTATCCCCTCAGAAGGGCTCAGCATTGTCTGCCTTGGTTTCCCTTCACCCTTCCCACAGGGAAGACCATGGATTTTGGGAGGGGGCAGCTGGACAGATCCAGCCTCCCCCTTGTGTCTCATCCCACTGATTGTGAGACAATTCTAAGCCATTCCCAGCTGGGCATGAGAGCAGAGCTGGTCAGCAGCCGGCAAGCTGCCCTATGGCTCCCTCATGGATGCCGGATTACAAGGTGTTAGTCATATCCGCCCGTGTCAGACAGGTCTGGACAAGGTGTGAGAACAGCTTGGGGATGGAGTAGCTGCGGGGCCAGAAGGGGAGGTCAACACCCACCTCCGCAGGTGGCAGGAGGGGGGCTGGGGTGGCCCCAGGGTATACAGAGATGCTCATGGGGCTTGCAAACCACAGTTCCCACCCTGTTTAACCTCGCCAAGCCATAATGCCCTGCGCGGCCACCCAGTCACCCTTGAGGCCATCATGATCCATCTGTCCTGGGGTTGGGACCCTGACAGATCAACAGGCAAAGGTCCCAGAACCTCATCCCCTGCAAGTCATAAGTGCTGGCAGGACACACTGCAGTGCTCATTACTGCCTTCGTCAGCGGCTCGCTTCCGAGCTTGTGCAGAGGAAATGATGAGAAGTGGTAGTGGCTGCAGGAAAACATTTACAGGGCTGCTCGGGGCAGGATGCAGGGCACAAAATGAGATCACACTCACCCCATGGACAGCCAGCACTGATGCTACAGGGACAGGCGGCATCCCAGCACGAGGTCACATCAGGTTTGAGAAAGTCATCAGGCCCCAGTGAGTAATGAAGCACTGATTTGGCAGGACAGGCACTGAAGGAGCAGACAGGCAGATCCTCCCTCACAGGGCTCAGGTAAAGGTAATGGAAGAGCTCAGCTTGAGGCTGGGCTGTCCACGACACCCAGGTCCCTTGCTGCCTTATGGGTCCCTCTAGGCCTCCTCCCCCTCAGTGGAGGGGAGGGACCCAAGCTCTAACCCTTTTGGGGTGAACAAGAAAATTACATACATTTATACCAACATACTTTATTTGTATATTTAACAGATGTTAGAACACCCATGAGCAGAGTCACAGCCAACTAAGCCACCAACTCCTGGCAGCACCATATGCCAAATCAGAGCAACTGGAAATGGCTGTGATTCATGCTCCTTTACCACCAGTTCATCCACGTGCACACAAACCCATCCCTCCTGAAAATACAGTGGGCTTGAAGTGCTGGCAGCAAACCTGGGTGTCACAGGCAGCACTTCCCATCCCTCTCCCTTTACCTCTCCAGAATCTCCTTTCTCCACCCACAGGCACAGCTGCTCACCCACCTGCCTTCCCCAGTAAGACAGCTCTTGGACTTGTGGGCTCTACAAATAATTTTATTGAGATTTAACAAAAGTGGACAGATGCACTGGGAGGAAAGACCATAAATAGTGTACATTTCCCAAACCCATGGGTCCTCGCCATACACTAAAAGAGCAAAGAGCCTAGTGTTGGTGAGTACAGTTCAGCTACAAATCCACATGGGAAAGCACAACATCACACAGAAATCGTGAAAAAGAAAAAAAGAATCAAAAACTTGAAAACTTTTTTTTTTTTTTTGCTTGCTCCAACACCACAGTGGACACAAATATTATTTACAGCAACCTTCACATTTTTAAGATCCCTCTAGGTGCTCCCCATGCCCTGCTGCTGCAGGAGGGCTGGGAGCCAGCAGAGGGGAGGGGGCCTGGGGTTGACTGCTCGGGTACCAGCCTGGGAAGAAGCAGAGCAGGACGCAGTGTGTTGGCAGCCTGTAGGGGTTTGCTGCCACTCCGGTGACATGGGAGGTGGGAGAAGAGGTGTATTGTGTGGGGAAGCATGCTTGATGCCCTGGGGGAAGGGTAGGCAGTCTGTCAGGGAGGACAAAAGCATCCTTGCTAAGTTGGTCTCAGTCTCAGCACCCCCTGGGTTTGGACCCTGCCTTGTCATCAGATTTTTGGCCTGTAGCCAGGCAAGGGGCTCCCCCCTGGGGCACAGAATGGCAGCGGCTCCCTCCCCACTCCTCATCTCCATACCCGAGGTGGGTTGGGTACAGCTTCCCACACCCTTAGACATCAGCAGGGCAAGGCGGCACAGGCAGCCCAGCTTTCTCTCCTCTTCCTGAGTACAACAGCTCTTGCTCTCCTGAGAAGCCTGAGGGACACCCTTCCCATACGGCCTAGGGGACACTTGAGATCAGGTGGTGCAAATAAACACTTCAGTGGGGGATTGTTTTAAGACAAGACTCTTTCAAACAAGCAGGATGGAGAACAAAAGATGTTGAAAGAAGCGCCTAGCATCACAGTGTAGACGAACTCCCTGCTGGAGCCCTGCCCTCCCACTTCCCGGCCCAGCAGCAGCCAGCACATCCGCTTCACCCTCTGTGCTTGCTCCCGGTTGATGGGAACAGCGGGTGGGGGAACGTGGAGGGAAGAGGTGGTGACAGGAAGACGGCAACAGCCACGCCGCTGTTATCTCCATGAAGCTGGGAATGTGGCCCTGTGCCTGGGTGGCTCTTAGCGAGCATGGGGATGGATACATCCAACGTAGACACTGACAGGGCTGGCGGCCAAGTGCCAGCCGCTTAAATTAAAAATCGAGGTAGCGAACGTCTGAAGTGCTTAGAAAGTAAATAAGTTCTGGAACGAAAGAGGAGGAAAGCAGAGCTGGCTGCTATGGGGAGCAGGCTCTGACCTGGTTTAAAGCTGTGCCCACCTGCTGGTCCATCTCTGCCTGCCCACTCTGGATGCAGCCACGCAGGCAGGTAGTGGCTCCCAGGGCTGGCAAGGAGTGGTACGGGTCAGGCCTTTCCCCAGCCCTGCAGCAGCTGGGTTGGCACTCCAGAGCCCACATGCAGGGGTGAGAGGATTTTCGGTGCTGCTGAGGCAACCTCAACCTTCTCAAGCAAGAGGGAAGAGGAGAAAAGAGCAGGACCTTCCGAGACGGAGCAGAAAGCCTCCCTTTAAAGTGCGTCACATTTCTCCTCCTGCCACCAGCTGGGATGCAGGAGAAACTGTAGTTCACATTGCCAGGGAGATTTCCAAGCCAGGCCAGCCACATCGATCGATTGTTTTTGGAGGATGGGAAGGGAAGAGATTTTTTCCTTCCTGCTTGGCTTTGTCAAAGCCCACCCCACCACGAGGTATATTCGAGACAGCAGCAGGGAGTGAGGACATTACGAGGAGGTGCCTCGCCCAGCAGCCCAGCCCCACAGTGGATGAGGGATGATGCTCAGCAAGAGCCAGCTGGCTAATGGGGGAGGCAAGTCCACTGCAGAGCTGGGGACCTCACTGTGCCAGCAGCAGCCATGGACTACAGAGATCTCCTGCAGGCAGAAGGGACTGTAGGCAGCATCGAAGTCAACCTCCCCAGAGCCAGCACAATCAGGGAGATGCACAGGGGGAAGAGACTGAAGTCCAAGACAGTGGCATCTCATCTCTGTCCCCTTCCCAGGAGGAGTGCAGCAGCCATCCAGATATGCTTTGACCTCTTAGCCTGCCCTTTTTATCCTCCATCAACAGACCCATTCAGGAGAGCATCATGTAACACCCATGTGAAGCAACATGCCACAACACTGGCCATCTAACCACCAGGCCCAAGGGACCTCAGGGCCCCAGTCAGCGCCTTACCTTGCCCGGGCTCTCCCTGGGCTGCATACCTGAGAAGCAGGGGATTTCCTCTGGTGAGAGATGCAGGTCATTCTCCCTTTAACAGCTCAAACACAGCAGCTCGTCTTCAGTTCCAGTTACCCATCCAACATCGTCTAGAGGCTACAAAAGGTATGTTAGTCTTCTGACTCAAGTGAGGATGTTTTTAAGCAGTCCTTTCACAAGGTCACCCATCTCCTGTGAGGAGCACCAGCCAAGCCCAGCCCAGCCTGGTCTGTCCTGCCCCAACTCCGGGCAAAGGGTGAGTCTCTGTCTGTCCGTGTGGTGTGCCCAGAGTCCTCCTTGGGTGGGAACACAACACAGCCTCCCCCGGTGAGGCTGGGGGCAGTGGGGCAGTACCTCCCGCATGCGGGCAGCAATGTCTGGCGACTCACACCTCACAGATGATCACCGGAAAATCCACATGAATGCGAGGGTGCTCTAGTTTCACTATGCCCTGAAAGAAGAGTCAGAGTGGTGAGAGAGAAAACCACCACACAACATTCCAAGCTCTGTGAGTCACCCCATAGACAGAAGACACCACACCCTCAAGGAATAGGACGTCATAAAGCCACCCGTCATAAAGCCACCGTGACACCAGGTACACCTCAACGGCAGCACACAAAGTGAAAGCACTTTGCCCTTCGAACTCATCCCTGGAGAGCCAAGGGCGGCATGCCTGACTGCCACACGTGGTGGGTCTGGAGCTCAGCAGGGCGAGAAAGGAGGGAGCTGCTCTGCCAGGCACTGCCTGTGCAGCAGCTGGTGCGTGACTAGCAGATATTGGCTGTCTGGGCTTTTCATCCGGCACCTCTCATTCATGGGGTTTAAAAGAATGAAAAGAGCTCTCTGAGAAAAAGCAGCCAGGGCAGCTGGCACACAAGAATGAGCAGCTTTCTATCCAGAGCTGTGGCTGCTGAATGCACGCTCCCTCCAGGCCAGCTACATGCGCCTTTCCCATACTCTGTCCAAGTCTTCTTCTGTTACAGCACTGGGAGGACCTGTTGGCAAGTTGGGGGCTGGGCATGGAGGGAAAAGCAAGGGCTCAGGACTGGGCTTGCACTTGTAGAGCCAAAGAAAAGACTGGGCTAGTGAAGAGCTAATATTTAGTGCCAGTTTCTGCTCCCTCCAGCTCAGCTGAGCTTTCATGTGAGTTTCAACCCATATTGATAAGGAGTCAGTCCCACAGCCCAAGCCTGCCTCTGTGAGGGCACCAGCCTGGGCAGTGGCGCTGAATCCTTCCCTCAAAACTGTCTGCACAGCACCCAGTGGGGTCCCACCCTGCCAGGGACTGCTCACCCCAGGCTCCTGCTAGAGCCATGTGTTTCTGCTTACTTACAAAAGACTCCTGCTGGGTCTCCCCCCTTTTCACCATTTACAGCAACTTCCCTACATGCAGGCTATACTTCTCCTGCAGAGACCCTGAACTAGTGTCCCAGCCCCTGCCTGGCTTCACCTCAGTTGCTTATTTTATGAGACACTTGCACTGAGGTGCAAAATGCATAGCTTTCAACACCACTGTCACTACCAAGCAGCTGCAGGGAACACGTACACTTGTGTCAGCAAGTGACAGGCTTTGGCTGCTGCTCCTGAAGCCAGGGTCTGGCCCTCCATAGTGACATGACACGGCTGAGCAAAAGCAGCACCCCAGGGAAGGTGCTCTGCAATGAAACACCGCTATGCATAGCTGTCCAGCACTCTGTGCCCCATACCACACTCCCAGCTGAGCAATCTTCCCCAGCCTGGCAGCTGGAAAGGGATGGGACACTGCTTCTTTCTGGAAATGGGGACCTAGAGGGTGTCATCAGCTCTCCCTCTCCCACCACAGCATCACTAGGTGACACAGATGTGAGCCAGGACATACGACCCACCACTCTGAGGCAGAAACTGAGGATAGAGCAGAAAGCCTTCACCTTCCTTCACCCAAAACAGAGCTGACCCATGTGCAGAAACACCTGCAAAGCTAGGACTTCAGCTCTCACCGTGGTGCTCTGACAGTCCCTTCCTCCACCCTCCTCCACACGCTACCTGAGGTATCAGGTTCTTGTGGATCCTCTTCAGCTTGGCACGCTTCCTCCCATTCTTGGTAACGATTGTCTCCTCGTAGAACTCGTGGGCAAGATCCCCATCCTCATCATAATACATGGAGCTGCCGAGAGCAGAGGGGAGGCAGCGAGGTGAAAGCCTGCCAACAGCTGCCGCCTTCCAGCGCCCCGAGCAAGGGCGGAAGCTAGATCAGGCCTGAACCGCTAGCTCTGTGAGGGCTGCAGCGGCCAGCCGCAGCTCCTTCTCGTCCCCCGGCGCGCCGTGGGAAGACATGGCCTGTCCCTCCCACCACGCCGGTGCTGGTATAGGCCCAGATCGAACCAACAGCGGAGCCCCTACATTTCCCAGATGCCATGGCAACCGCCCCCTCCCCTCCTCCTCAGTCTCACCCGCGCCGTGTGAAGACGAAAGGGGTAGCGGCGCGCGCGGCCCGCGCCCGGGCCAAGGCCTGCTGCCCGCCGGGACCCTCGGTGCCGCCGCCGCCCGCCGCTGGGGAAGCGAAGGGCCACAGCCCCCGCGACTTGGAGCCGCTGGCGCCCATGGCGGCGGCGGGGGCGGGGCGGGGAAAGCGGCCCGCAGCCACCCGGTAACACCGACGGAACGCTGCCTGAGTGCGCCGCCGCCGAAACTGCGACACTTCCGGCGCCTGCGCTGCCGCTGCACGTGACTCGGGCGGGAGGAGGTACCTACGTCACGTGAGAGCGGCTCGAACTGCGTCCACCTTCCTGTGGTTGCCTGTTCGAGCCCCGCCGCGGCCGTGTAGAAGTGCGGCCACCCACGGCCCGACGGCACCACTGGGTGGGAGACCTTCGTGTCTCCTTCCCACCCCAGCTCCCCGGGCTTCCCCGCCAAGGACACGCCGCAGGCCAGGCCTCATCACTAAGTTGCCTTTATTGGTGCTCGATGTCTTGCTTCGCCCCAGGGCCACCTACTCCCCTGGGGCCACCCACTCCTCAGGGGACACTCACCACGGGCACACCCACTCCCTGGGCCAGCTCCATAGAGGCTGCGACGGCCTAGTGGGTCCTAGGGTGCCCCATTCCACCCTCCCCTCCGTGGTGCCTCCACCCGCCAGCGGGCGAAGGTCCTGGTGTGCTGGCTGGCCACAAGCACAGTTGGTGCAGTCACCCCGGTGTGTGTGTGGCCAATGCCTCTTGCATCTTCTGGCGACAGCGGGCATAGCGGTGCCGCAGCCGCTGCACGTGCTCCTCCTCCTCCCGCTGCAGGATGCGCAGAAAGTTGTGCAGCTCTGGCAGCGTGAAGGCATCCCACTGTAGGCACAAGGGCTGCCATCACAACAGGGACAGGGACGTGGCATGCCCCACCCCACAGCCACATCCCCTGGCCAGTGTGGGTGACACTTCCCTCCCTGTTCCCGCACTCACGTTCACTTCTCCAGTTTCATTCTCCTTCAGGACGAAGCTGAGCACCTTCTCACTGGGGCCAGCCAGTAGCCGCAGCCGCAGAGGCTGCTCCTCATCAGCCAGCTTCCGCAGGTACACTACAATTGCAGCAATACATCATGAAGGGGACACCACCACGATGGGGACACTACCACTGGGGGAACATCATTACAACAGGAGACACTGCTGGAACAGGGATGCTATCATGAGGATGCTGCCACTATGGGGATGCTGCCATCATGGGGACATCTCACCGCGAGGGACACCATTCCCACAGGGAATCCTGCGCCACAGAGGACGCGCCCATGGTAAGTGGGGACACTACCCCCACAGGAAGATACCACTGCTACAGGAATGTTGCCACCATGGGAACAACACCACAGGGGTGTAGCTGCCACACGGACACTGCTTGCTGTGAGGGACATCCCTACAGCCATTGGAGACACTGCCACCAATGGGGATACCACCATAACAGGGATGCTACCACCACGGGGATTCTGCTGTCTAGGGGAAGCTGCCACCATGGAGCCACCACCGCCCAGGGGAAGCTGCCACTATGGAAACATGGCTGCCAGGGATGACATCACCACCATGACAATGCCACCACCACAGTTCTGCTGCCACCTCGAGGGATACCACTACCCTGGGGACATTGCCACTGTGTGGCCACCACCGTCCAGGGGAAACTGCCACTACAGGGACATGGCCACCACTACGGAGACAGGGCTGGCCCAAGGCACTACCTTGCTCATCCTTCTCCGACCTCTCAAAGAGGGCAAACTTGCATGGGTTGTCCACAACAGTAAACTTGCGAAGAAGGGCATCGATGACCTCGCTGGCACGGGTGTGCGAGAGGATGTGCAGGTGCTTCATGGTGCCCTTGGGCAGGTAGAAGGATGTGCGACGCTTCACCCCCTGGGTGCGTGGCCCTGGCCGCCCTGTCTGCAGGGAGGGGACCCGCTTGGTGGCTGGCACTGAGACAGGGCGCACCAGCTTCAGGTGCACCTTGATGAAGCCGGTGTAGGAGCCATCCTTGTTCTGGGAGACACCAATGGAAAGGTGAGCAGCAGGACCAAGGCAGGGCACTGTGACCCCTCCCCGATCCCATGCTGGCTCCATACCAGGCTCATGAAGAGGTTGCTGTTGATCTGGCTATTGTACTCCTTGATCAGCTGCTCCACCTGCGCCTGGTCCAGTTCTGTCTTCTCCCACTTGCTGGGCTCATCCTGTGCAACAGCAGCTGGACTGAGTGGGACAGTGGCCAGGGACACTCCTCTGCCTGCCGCGGCATCCCGCCACCCCCCAGCCCGCCCTGAAACACAGGCTGACACACACGTGGGTGGTTGCATGGGGTTGCATCAGCTCGGCTGGTGCTGAGCTAGGCTGTGCTTCAGAAGCATGGCTGAGCTCACTGTGGCCCCCTGCTCTGGGGACACTGGGACTGACCACCAATCCCCCACAGCCCTCATCCCTGGGGCTGCAGTGATGGGTGAACCCGCAGTGAGGACACCCCGGGCCAGGAGTCCCTTCCCCACACTCCAGATCAGAGACGTGTCCCCGAGGCAGAGTGAGGGCAGCAGCCAGCCTGGCACCACAGCGTCGAGGTAGGCGAGGTAGGAGATTCAGGGCAGGAGGGCTGGGGGTGCAGTCACCCATGCCGCCAGCACCCCACTTTAAAGTGTCAGCCCCACACAGGGGAGACCCAGGCACCCTGGCTCAGCATCCCTACCACCAGCACCCGCTACCGAGTGTTTACATGGGGCCACGGAGCTGCCACGCAGAGCTGCAGCATTCCCACGGTGTTGCGAGGCTGGGGAGCATCCAGGACTCCTGGTCCAACAGCCAACCCACGGCATGTAGTTATTACTGGACCTTGTTGGGTCCCCGTGGGATGTGGACAGCTGTGAGGCTGCCCTGGAGGGGCCCAACCCAGCATCCCCAAGCACTGTTCCACTGTTCCCAGCTCCAGCTCTGGGGGACCATGGGGTAGCCGTGCCAGGCAGCAAAGCCCTGCTCACCGCACTGTGCCTCGCTTGCCCCACATCCAACTTGTCAGGGCCACCCTGTCCCACGCATGCCCCCACACTTGTCCCATAGCAAAGCCATGCTCAGCCCCAAGCTCACACCATAGCAGGGCGTGCTCATCCCCATGCTCAACCCATGGCATGGCCATGCTCACCTCCAAGACGGGACCGCCTGCACCCTATGCTCTTCTCACCTCGCCCACTCTCGCCTGCCCCCTAACAACCAGCCCTGGGGTGGGGGTGCACCCCGATGACGTCACCCTGTCCCCCATTACGTCATGCCCGCGGCCCGGGACAGACCTGGTGGCGGCGCGGGCGGCGGCCCAGGGACGTGCGGGCGGTGTAGAAGAGCTCGGGCTCGGAGTCGGAGTCCTCCTGGCTGCAGTAGCCGCTGCTCGCCGTACTGCCNCTCCTCCCGGTCCCGATGCCGGTCCCTATCCCGGCTGGGCTCCGCGCGGTCCTGGTCCCTATTTTGGCTCGTCTAAGCAAGATCCTTGTCTCTCTCGACTACGCCCGGTCCCTGTCCTGGTCCCGGCTCGACTCTGCCCAGACCCTGTCGCGGTCTCGCCCCAGTCCCGACTCAGCTCGGTCCCCAGCGCGGTTCCCAACCCGGCCCCGCCCCGGCCTTGGGGCTGACGCGGCCAGGGGCGGTGCAGCGCGGCCCCGCTTCCGGCGGTGATTTCATCCGCGCGCGGTGCCGCCCGCCCAGAATCGCCTGACCCCCGGCACGGTCTGGAGACCACGGCACGGCATGGCCCGACAACGTGCAGGGCAGAACGGCACACCACAGCCCAGATCTGCCAAGCTTCACACGACACGACACGACACAGCCTGGCATGGCTTAGCAAAGCCCAGCATGGCTTGACACAGCACGGCACAGCCTCACACAGCCCAGCCCGGCACAGCCTAGCCTAGCACAGCCTGGCATGACATGACATGGCCTCACATGGCATATCATGGCACATCCCAGCACAGCAGCCCCCAGCCCAAGCAACCTCCCAGCTTTGCTACACCCTGGGTTGGCCACCTCTCACCCGCACAGGCCAGGCCCTACCACATTGGTGTCCTTCTCCAGAGCCTGCTCAGTGCCATCGTCCTCACTGCTGGAGTCAGGGGGACCGCTGCAGTCCAGCCGCACCAGGGCCCGGCACCGGTAATGGCAGGTAAAGCTGCAGTCTAGGGACAGAGACAGGGACAGTGCCACCATCACGGCCCTGGGTGTCAGGGTCAGTGACCATGCTGGGAAGAGAACTGGTCTCTGCAGGGGCAATGGCTCATGTACAGTGACAGTATGAGTGCCCAGTGCCAGCTGCCTGCTCATGCTATGTTGGTGCTGGGGTCCTAGGAAGCAGTTCCCTCATGGCACAGTGCTGTGCCAAGCTGCCAGCTGGTACCATGGTGCCTGTTCTTGCTGCCTGAGCTGGCCAGCATTGGTGTCTGATAGCTGGGATGCCCAGTACCTGCTGCATGGGATCAGGATGCCCAGTGCCTAATGTGGGTGCCCAGTACCAGGATGCCCAGTGTAGGTGCCCAGTGCTGGGATGCCTGGTACCTGGTGCAGGTGTCCAGGACAGGGATGTGGTGCCTGATGAGGGTATTCAGTATGGGGCTGCCCAGTGCCTATTGGGAGTGTCCAGTACTGGGATGTCCAGTGCCTGCTTCCCAGAGGCCTGGTGCTCAATGTGGGTGCCCAGTGCAGGGATGCTCAGTGGTCAGTGGGGGTGCCTGCTGCCCAGTGGGGGCAATCAATGCCAAGATGGCCATGCCCAATGTGGGTGCCTGGTACTGGGATGGTCAGTGTCTGGTGTGGGTGCCTCATGCTAGGATGCCTGTATCCAGTGCAAGTGCCTGGTACAAGAATGCATGGTGCCTGGTGGGGGTGCCCAGTACCAGGATGCTCAGTGCCTGGTACTGGGATACCTGTGCCCAGTGATGGGACGTCCAATGTTCAGTGGGGATGCCCACTACCAGGATGCCTGGTGCTCAGTAGGGGTACCCATTGGAGGGATGCCTGGTGGGGGTGCTAGGTGGGAGGATGCCCAGCGCCTGCTAGGGTTACCCAGTGACATGATGCCCAGTGCCCATTGGCAGTTCCCGATGGCAGGATGCCCAGTGCCCTGAAGGCGGGATGCCCGGTGGTGGGATGCCTGGTGGAGTTTTCCGGTTGCAGAGGCTAGGGACGCGGCGCAGTACTCACGGCGGCACTGGAGGCTCTTCCTGCCACCGCCCCAGACGAAGTCCCCGCAGAGGTCGCACCAGGTGTGGAGCCCGCGGCGCCGGGGCTCGAAGCGATGTCCGGCGCCCGGTGCCGTCGTCAACCGCGGGTCGGGGTGCGCTCCGGGGCCGGCGCCGAGTCGCCGGGCCGGGCTGATGCGCAACGCATTAGTCCGTTCCAGGCGGCCCCGGCCCGGCCGCGACTCTGGCCGTAGCTCCCGCAGCTCGATGAGCTCCATGGCCCGGTGGCCGCGGGCGCTGCGCGGCGACGAGGCGGGGGCCGGCACCGGAGATGGGGCCCGGGGCGGGGACCGGGAGGGGCCGCCCCGTCCGGGTACCGCGGGGGAAACTGAGGCAGGAGCTAGCGGCGGGAGAAGCTGAGCAGAGCCCCGAGGTCCGGACCACCATCCCGGGGCCCGGAAAGCCTGGTGGGGCGGGCTGGAGGCGGGGATGAGCCTCCCGGAGAAGGGGGGGACCCCGCTCCCGCAGCTCCACTCACCTCTCCCAGGACCGAGCCAAGCCTCGCTCCGTGCCTCAGTTTCTCCACGGGAAACGGGGCTGAGGGGACAGGAGTCAAAGTTACCTCAGGGAACCTCTGTACTCAGTGCGGCAGCAGCCCCAGCCGAGCAGCCCGGGCTCGGAGCACTCAGCAAACCCTGGCTGCTTGGCTGGGGCTATGGCTGAACCGAGATGGTTTTGTGTCCATTGCCGTGGCTCCTGCAGCAGGAGCAGCGCTGGTGCAAAGCCAATTTTTGGAGAAGGTGGGGGGGGGGGTAGAGCAGTCTCAGACACACCAGCAGAAGAGGAGATGGATGACGGTGCCAGCACCATTAACCTTTCCCAGCTGTGCTCAAACCAAGGCTCCAGTGCTTTGGCAGTGGCTGCTGAATAGGGAGAGGAGGGGATGCACCCAAAGCACAGCGGACCACAAGCAAACCCTGCAGAGGGATGGTGGTGGGCACTGGGGCAAGCCCTGGGTGCTCACATCACACCAATTGAGAGGAGAGGGGTGGAGAATTGCCCCTTCAAGATGGCAGATGATGAACACCAGAGAAACTCGTGCTTTCTCACAGCAAAGTGCTCGTGTTAACCACATCCTTTGCCTCCCCTCACTGCTCAAACAAGGCAGCCAAAAGATAAGAGGCATCATGGATGCCTTCTCACTCCCTTCCCTCCCTAGGTTCATGCATTTCAGCCACAGAGGGCTTGGCCCTTCTGGTAACCACAGCACATCAGCCCTTTTTTTAGATTCTCTGGGATTTCTGTTGTTGCAAAGGGGACTGGACCTATACCCCTCTCCCTAGGTGCAAGGGAGTGGAGGAAGCAATTTAGCATCTTCAGGTAGGAGAAAAATTGCAAGAGCCAAACAGCAGTGGTGTGCACAAGGAGGTTTACTGGAGAAGGTTAGCACACTTCCTGGGGTTGGGAGCAGGTAGAAGAAGCCTTTGCTGTCTTCTTTTCCCCAGTCATGGGCCTGCATGCAGGGGGAACATCTGCCTCAGTCACTGCTATTTTTACAAGTTGTCCACACCTTTGGGCACTCCAGCCATCAGGTTGCAGGCAGTCTTGTGCTTCTGCCAGTGCTGGACCTGGCATGCCCTGTGGAGGAGAAGGCTAATGCTCAGGGGCTTTGCTGTGAAGTAGGGCACCTGCAGCTCCAGCATGGCAACATCCCTCCTCAGGAGCAAAGCAGTGATGAGGACAAACCCCAGCACCACACTTCTCCAGGTGGGGCACAGCTGAGCATTAGCCCAACAGGGAGGTGGACGCAGCCCCCAGTTCTGAGAGCTAAGATGGTTTAACGCCAGACTTTGACAGATGGTCCAGGACCAGAGAAGATTTAATTTACTGCCACGATACCAGCTGCCACATCCCAGTCTGTCACCTGCACCCACAGAGCCATGTGTGCTTTCCTTCCCGCTCCTGCCCTACCAAAGGACAGGGGAGGGAGATAGTGTCACCACAGGAAACCCAGCCCATCACTGCTCTCAGCGTGGGCACAGGCAGCTCAGCACCTTGCAGCAGCAACACAGCACTCACCAGCACCTCCTCCACCAGTGTCCTGGCATGTTAGCCTCGCCCTAAGATTTGGAGAGGTATGTGGCAAGCAGAGGGCCAGCAGTGCAGTAGTGGGACCTCTGGCTTCCCTTGGCTCTTTCACAGTATCCTCCAGTGAGGTGTGTGGTGCTCTGGGGAGCAAGGAGGGCTAGGGAGTGTAGGGGGGCACTGGGGGATGGCAGGGTTCTCTTACCGGCTGCAGTACCACTCGTTCCGGCAGCGAGAGCACCGCTTGGTTGCATCTGCACCACACATCCTGCAGCGGGGCTTGTCAGGGGCCAGAGCCTCCATCATGTCCAAGCTGTAGATCTGTGTCCACCTGCAGAAGGCAGAGACAGGTTAAAAGTGCTCAGAGGAACTGCTGAAAAGCAGTGAGCTGTCCTTGCTGCACCCTGCCAACAAGGAGACATCCCTAGCCAGTACCACAGACCCGTCTGCCCTCCCAGTGGTGAGCTCCAGCCTCTGCTAATGGGGATACTGGCTCCACTAGGCACCCTGTGTGCATATACCAGGGTCTCACCTGCGTGCCTGGAGCTTCAGCTCCTCTTCCGTGGGGTTGAAGATGCACTTCACCTGGTGCTTGGCGATGGCCTCCCACTTCCCCTTGTTTTTCTTGAGGATGTGGTCCCTGATGACGGGAACCTGGTGGGAGACAAGGAGAGGGTGGAAGGGGTGCTCACAGTCTGACTGAAGGCACTGTGCTCTGGGGGAGTTTGGGGGAACAGGGGAAGGGGAGTGCAGCCACCCCAGGAGAGTTAGCAGAGGCAGTGTGTGCAGAGGCAAAGGTGCAGGGAGCAAAGCGTGTGCTTTTGGGTACACAGAAGGGATGAATTCACTCAACAGTGAGTGTTCAGGTGAAACAAGGCAAAACCTTTGGGGTCTAGTTGGAAGCTAGAGTTCAGCCCTGAAGCCTGGGCTCCTGAACAGAAAGCCCTGGGATCTCAGCACCCTGTGTGCCCGCAGTGGCATGAACCCCATGCTCTGGAGCTGTTTGCCTGAGTAGATTTTTCCACTCGTCACTTCCCTGAAGACGAAGAGCTGGGGAAGGGCTGGCCGGCACAAAAGGGAAAGCACTGGCCAAGAGCACTGCAGAGAATACAGGCTCTGGAGAGGACGATGCTGCTTCAAACAGCTCTGCCTTCTCCAGCAGAGTAAAAATAGCCAGGCATGGAAGGGGAGGAGGCTTCTCAAATGGAAAAAGGCCTTTTCAAATCTTGGCTTGGCGACAGGGAGTGAGTTCAGTACTTTCTGGGCAGAGCAAGGGGCCCACATGTGTGCTTCCAGCTGGCTCCCCCTGCCTGCACTCCAGGCTCAGCCCCAGCCCTTGGTGGAGGCAGGAGCAGCACCAGCACAAAAGCAGAGCTACAGAGAAGGGCAGCAGCCTGGGTGAGGGCTGGACAAGGTCCCCAGCGTGGCAGCTGCCTGTCCCTGCCCCGCTGACATGCTGCCAGTTGAGGCACGTGGAGCAAATCCAGAACCATCTCTGACCTGCTGCCATCCCCAGCTCCAACTGCTCAGCTTGCCAGTCTGCAGCCTTCCCTGGCCCCAGCTACCAGCACAGGCCATGACTCCAACTCAGCTGCAGCCAGCTCCAGCCAGGGCACATTACCCTCCTACCAGCCATGCGGCCAGCCACGCAAGGAGCAGTGTGCTCCCCCTCTGCACAGCCCAGGAAGCTGCTGCCCAACCTCCCCATCTGCTGTGGGAAGCAGTGTGGGAGCTTTTCCAGCTCTTCTCAGCTTCCTTTTTGTAGTTCTGCCCCCACAGAGAGTTTCTCCCCTCAGCTCCCAAGAAGGAAGTAGAAACACTGTTCTCCAGAGTTTACCACTGCACAGATTAAAAACCTCAGGTACCCCAGGCTGTTCGAAGACCCTCATAGCCCAATTCCCAATCTGCAGACCAGTTTGACTCCAGCCTCTATCATATCCCCTTGGTGTCCACCCAAGCAGCCCTGGGCCAAGGCTGTAAAACGGAACTCTTCCCTGAGGTGTCCAGAATTCAGCAGGAAAATGCTGATAAATGTTAAATAGAGTTAACTGTCAAAACAAGCCAGGGGTTCTTTCTGCCCCAAGCAGACACCACCTCAGGGACTTGGTACAATCTGGAACTGATGCCTTTAGATGTGACTGCTTGGCCACTTCAGTAGCAGAACAGGGCTCACACGTCACCCACAGATGTTGCTAGCAATAACAGTGTAACTGAAATGGGTGCTTGGCTGCTTTACCAGGGCACTACCTCTTCAGAGCTCAGCTTGGTAGGAAGAAAAGAGGAAGGGAGCTGTTAGGCTTAAAGTAGAGCTGCTGGAGAGATGGAGGAAGAGCCACAGGGTACCTGCTCCAGGACAAGATCCTTTTTGGGGGGAGCTGGCTCTATGACTGCAAGGTGGCTCAGAAATCTCTGCATCTCCACCAGGTTAGGCAGCTGGTCAATGAGGACATCTGTCAGGAACGCACGGAGCTGCAGCCATGGAGGGGAAGAGAACAGTGAATGGAGAGAAGTCAACACAAAGGAAACAAGAGCTTGGGAAACAGCATGGCAAGAGCAGGGATCTGCGGGGCACTGGTGGAGTAAGCCATGGGGGTCCCACGAGGTGAAGTCAGAAACACAAGCTCTGCTGCTGCTGGTACAGTGAGAGACCCCACTGCTCCTCCACCACTAGCTTTTAGGGTCCCACAATGAGTATGGGGAGAGACGCCCAGAGGTGATTAGTGCTGGCAAGGTCCTATTTTGTGCTGTGGGGCCCGCAGCCTTTATAGTGTAGGGTCCTACCTTGAGGAGCTGTATCTTGTTGAAGTCATCAAAGTGGTATTTGTGCTGGCATTCAGGGCTGAGCAGGAGGTTGAGGAGAGCAAGCCACACCTGCCCATCGAGTTTGGTCATCTTCACATGGTCTTCAGGGGGCACCACATGCCATGCACCATTCTCAAACTTTTTAAGTTTGCCTGAGGGACAGAAGAACACCAAAGTCCAGGGAGAGACAGTGCTGTGTGAAAGAAGGCAGCTCAGAGGTAGGGATGCTGGTCCATGATTGCTGTCTCACTTCAATGCAGCCAAGCCCCTCTGCTTCTGCCTGCCTCAGTTTCCCCACCCCTTTGCTTAACAGAGCAGCCTGCTTGGTACTGTGAGAATACATAAGAGACCACAAAAGCCTAAAGAACATGTATTAAAACAATAGGCCTGTAGCAGGAACTGAAAGATCCCCAAGATGCCTCACTCTGTACTCTGCTCTTGGCCATGAGTGTAGAGCACTGGTAGATGGGGGAGCCCATGCTGCAACAGCAGAGTGGCTGGAGAGGCATGCTTTGGGGTACCAGCATGGCCAACACCTGCTCTTCTGGAGGTTCTGCCAGTGAAAGCCAAAGTAGCATAACAGAAGTGACAAAACAAGCTCCAGAAGCTACTGTGCTGCTCTGGGGGAAGAGGATGTAACCCTGCATTTGCACAGCCTGGAAATGACTTTGCACTCGTTCTTTCCAGCCCCTCCCTCAGGGCCTTGGATCAAAGCTCCCTCTGACACCCTGAGCGCACAGGCAGAGAGAAGGGAAGTATTTCCTGGCTGGAGGAAGGAGGAAACCTCCCCCATCCAGCTGGGCTCCTCTCAGCAGGCACAGAGCCACGTGCTTCCCAGCATCTCTTCCTCCCCTGCCCGAGCTGTGACCCTCCTGGTGCAGGGCTGGGGAGTGTGGGTTCCCATGCCCCAGGCTGTGCTCTGCCACTGCTCAGAGGCAGGCAGTGGGGAAGTGAGGGGCTGCAGAGGTGCAGGAGGCAGGGCTGATAGCACAGGCGATGGCTGATGGGCACAAACTAGTCAGATACCTTTGGTAAGAGCAAATCTCAATGAACAGCAGCTTCAGGGCAATCAGTCTGCTGCCTGGAAGAGCCCATGTCTGGCTCTGATTCTTAGTTCTGCCCCAGAGAGGGGCAGACAGCCTGAGACTGGCACTGATCTTTCTGTATCCAAGACAAGACTCCTCAGAGGTGCAGGTGGGACTGGCAGACATGCTCTACTCCAGTCCTGGCCTTGATCAGCTTGAAAGAGACAGAGCCTTGTGTGAGGATCAGCTTTTGGGAGCACTCCCCAGCCCAGCTATGCTGCAGCTGCTTTCATGCTGAGCAGGGAGCACTAGTGAGGAGCAAAGGGAGGATGTTGGAGTGGAAGACAGAGGAGCAATAGCTTTCTGCAAGAGCTCCTACAGCAGACCCATCAGTGGATGCAAGTCCCAGCACACCACCATGGTTCCCAGGTTACCATGGGGCACGATCCATACCTGCTTCCCAACAGCTCCAGGGGCAATGCTCCACCAGCTCAACAAGGAGGCAGGGCAGGTTGTGGGTGTTCAGCATCCATGTCAGTGAGCTCAAGGGCAGACTGGAGATAGGACAGAAAGGGTGAAATGGAGCTTGCAGAAAAATGCCTGAACAGATATAAATGCTGCCTGAAGCAATTGGGAGAGGCAGGAAAAGAACAATGATCTGGGTTCCTGCAGAGTGCCATGGAGCAGGGTGGAGTGCTGCTGTGTTTGCCTCCTGGGGCACACTGCCACTGCCAGCTGCTGGAAGGCGACCACGCACCCAGTGTGACCCGATGGGAATCTCAACCAGTGAGCTTGGTGCATGTCCTCTGCTGCTCCTGGGCACCTACCTCTCCACCTGATCAGTGATGAACCGCAGCACCGACAGAGCTTTCAGGGAAATCTCAAACTCCATCATCTCTGCCTGTTTCTGCAGCTCCTGTGGAGAGACAAGCACAGTCTCAGGATTTCAGGCTCCATTTCCCCAGGAGCTACAGGGAGGCAAGTGCTGGCTGCACATCATAACCACAGACTGGGGAGGAAACCAGAGCCCTATAAAACAAACTCTGCTTCTCATCTTAACTGTTCCAGTGCTGCCTGTTTGCCAGGGTGGCCACAGAAGTGTCTGCAGTCCACTGTTGCTCATCACTCATCTCCCTACCCCTAACAGGTCACAGCTGGCTACCAGTAGCAGTGCCCCCCAACACAGGGACAGCCCCTGAAAGAGGCCAGTCCCAGATTGCTCCTCTCACCCTTTCTGGGATCACCTTATGGCCCATGGCCCTGCAGAGACCTGTGAGTTTGAGCAGGGGGAGCTGCATGATCAGCACAGGAACCAGGAGAGGAGGAAGGAGAAACTTGGCCCTGGTGCAGCTGCAATCCTAAATCCACCCATCCTGGATCTGCCTCTCCTGTGTGCTCAGGCTAACAGCCTGACCACCCTCTGACTGCTGAGTCAATCTTTTGAGACCATCAGGATGGCTAGGCTGAGTGATACCTAATCCTTCTCTCTGGCCCAGGCAGAGCTTCTCCTCTCCAGTCCCAGACACTCAGCAGCTCACATCTTTGTGTGCAGAACACTGACCTCAGCAACTCTTATTTCTCTAAAGTGCCACTGCAACAGTTCCCTTCCAAATTCCTGTGGTAAGAAGCCCTGCACTCTCCCTGCTGGTGCCCCACACACTGCTAAGAAAGCCTTATGGGTTCTTCCTCCCTCACCTCCCTCTCCAAATTCACTCGGTTGGGCTGTTTTCCACAGCTCCTCCTGGTAACCAAACCTCATCTCTGCTACCTTCAGGCAGGGACTGTGCTTTTGCAGGACAAGTCCTGCTCTAGGGATTACTACCATATGCAGTCCCAAAGGACAACAGGCTCCACAACACAGGAGAGGGCAGGGACAGCTTTTTCATAGGGGGTCATTGTGTGTAGGTAGAGTAGGGGCTGGAATGAATCAGAGGAAACTGGGCTCTTTGGCCTATGAGCGCTTTTTAGAGCCCTATTGGTTAGAAAAAGGACATTTTTTTCACTTGAACCATATCAAATCACTAACAGAGACACCCTTTCCCCTCCCCAGCAGGGAAAACATTTCCTGAAAAACATCCCTATTGTGCTCTGGAGCCCTCTACTTCCTTCCCTTTTCTGGAGGAGGAGCACGTGCTTGGGCAACAAGCCAAAGGATGGAGGCAACATGGGGATGTACAGCCAAGCTTGCAAGCTATCTCTTTAACCCCACTTCTGCAGATGCTCCTCGTGATGCATGCAGTTTAAGGAGAAAACTCAAGGTGCTGAGAAGCAAAGAGAGTCCCACACCAGAAAGGTGTGCATGGCAGCCCAGGAACATCTGACTGGGAACAATAGCTCTGGGCTCACTCCTGGCCCAGATCAGCACAGAGAGGAGGTTGGACTAGATGATCTTTCTAGGTCCCTTCCAACCCCTGACATACTGTGAGGTGTTTCTAAGAGAGCCAAGGAAGTTGGGGAAAAAAAAATTAGGACAATTTCTAGTCATATTGAACACTGATTTAGGGAAAGATCCTTCTGACAGTTAACCCTGGCTAGCTCTGGCAGCAGCCTGAACAAAGGTGGTTTCACAAGCCCCAGACAGACATGCCCACATAGCTTTCAAGCGCAATGCAAATGGCTGCTGGCACAGACAAGCACTAGCACCAGATACCCTCCAAGATGGGCAGGAGGTGCCGAGATTGCAGCCAAGGAATTCTCCATGGCAAGGTCATAGAATCATAGAACGGTTTCAGCTGGAAGAGACCTTGAAGATCACCAAGTCCAGCCTTTGTCCTAGCCCTGTCAACCTGCTAAATGATGCCCCCCACACAACATCTACCCGTCTCTTAAACACCTCCAGGGATGGTGACTCAAGCACCTCTCTGGGCAGCCTGTTCCAATGGCTGACAACCCTTTCAGGAAAGAAATTCCTCCTAATATCTAACCTGAACCTCCCCTGGCGCAATTTCCATCCATTTCCCCTTGTCCTATCACTCTCCACTAGGAAGAACAGACCAGTCCCTGCCTCTCTACAACCTCCCTTCAGGTAGTTCTAGAGAGCAATGAGGTCTCCCCTCAATCGCCTCTTCTCCAGGCTAAACAGGCCCAGATCCTTCAGTCTTTCCTCATCAGGCTTATGTTCTAAGCCCTTTAGCAGCTTGGTAGCCTCTGTCCCCTCTCCAGCNCAGCTGCCAACTGTCCCCCTGTGCCTCTTCAGGCTGCTTACATCCTCCATCACATGTATCCCCAGTGTGCTACAGGACCTTCTCCTCACCTGCATGGATGAGGGGCTGGCCAGATCCTCGAGGCGAAGCTCCGCTGGGGTCACTGTCTGTCCGTTGGCACTGCGAGCTGCAAGCAGGGTCAGCTTTCGGTGGCAGTAATCAATTAAATCCAGAATGCTGTCCTCTGCTGACTCGCAGATCTCCTTCACAACACAGAGTTTCACAGAGGGCCAGCTCCCCACTGTGGCTGTCCACCCCCAGGGACTTTTCAAGACTGAAGAAAGCCAAACCTGCCTCTTACCTTGTAAAAAAACACTGTCTCCAAGAGGTTAATGATGGAGGCTTCATGATGTAGCTGTGGGAGGAAAATGGCAAGAGTGAGATAACAGTGGAGCAGTCACCAGCACCAAGGACATGGAATGGGACCAGGAAAAGGGCTCTTCCAAGGAGCTGCTTATCTAATTGTAGCCAAGCCAAGTCCAAGAGCCAAATACAAGTGATGTAATCTTCAAAACAACTCCAGTTCATGCAGTTCAGATTAGTATTTATGTTAACATGCCTGGGACACTATAACATGCTGATAGAGAACCATGCCTTGCAGCAGGCAGGGCTCTTCAGAGCTCTGTCTCTGTGTTAGTGGCAGTACAACTGCAGCCCTCAGGTAAGCTGCAGCCCCTGGCACTGTCAAAGAGCCACTGCCCCATATAGGACCATGCTCTGCACAACTGCATCTCCCTGGAATAGGGACAGACAGCCTTGTCCAGAAACTGTGAACCAGGAGGTAACTGCCTTGAGGCAATGCTGCAGACAAACAGCCCCAGCAAGGTGTTATCTTGCACTGAAAATGGGCTGAAATTTCCAAGCCTTGGGCAGATTTCCCTTAGGAAAAGGGCTGCATCCTTCTCAAGGGGAGCTCCTTTACTGAGAATGGCCCAAGGGACTCCTGCTCCCAGGAGCTCTGTAAGAAAATGCTACATTTTTCTTAACTGGGAGGCACATAACCTCAGAGAGCCCTTGTTAGGGTGCTAGAGAAAAACAGTGCTGGAGGCAACTATCCCAGAGGTGGTGCTGCTGCCTGAGAGTGAGGGTAGCATGAGTCACTGGGAGCTGCAAGCCAGGAGCACAGCAACCTCCAGGAGTGGCCTTTGCTCCATCCAGCAGATCACAGATCAGCCTCTGTGCGTGATCAGGCAGGGGCATAGCCCTCCATGGAGCTAAGCTTCCCTGGGAGTGGGTCCTTGTCCCTCCTGAGGGCAAGGACATGAGCTTGTCACTTGCAGCTTTGGGAAACCAGATGTTTCCTACTGCGTCACGCTGTCCACCACAGCTTCTTAGCCTGGTGACATATAAACCCCAGCTCTGATATCCTCAGGGCGAGATTTATGTTAAAGGGTAGTGATGCCTGCCAAGTTTTCAAGCTCATTCCCATTGTCCCCTCTACTCACCACCACATAGATGGGGAAGGTGCTTCTCGGCTTGAAGTCCTCCAGTCGGCACAGCACAGGGAAGACCTTGTGCTTCCAGATCTCCACAGATATTAGCTCCCCAATGAGAACAGGAATCTAGGGACACAGGTAAGTGAAGCCTTTCAGGCCAGTGCTGTGGATGGAATCAGCTTTATTGTTAATGCTCAGCCATGCAGACTTCAGAGTCATCGCACACAGGAGGATGGCCTTGGGGCATGCTTACTATTCACCCAGCTCAGAAATCAGAAGTCCTTCAACAGACTGATAGGCAGAGAGAGCTCCCAGGGTTGCAAAGTGGGGAAGATGACCCTGAGATGCTGGGCATGTCCAGGACATCCTATATCCTGGTACAGCCCAGCACATTCTGGGACTGTGAAACCCCAGGAACAGTAGAGATCTGCAACCAGAGTGGCCAGTGCACAAAAGAGACTGAAACAACCTTAAAGAAAGTAACCAGAGACCAGCAAGAAGAAATACCACAGCCTGACCTTTAATTTTTTAAAAACCAGAACCAGCCATCTACCAGTCAAAATGCCTTTGCCAGAGACACAACAGATTCTTCACCATTTTATTCCAAAATTGCACATTGTCCACGACAAGCAAAGCTCAAGGCTGAAGGCCTGCCACAGGGATTGCTACCACACCCAAAGAGGCTCACCTTAGCATAAGTCACTAGCAGCTCAGTGAGGAGCTGCTCCTGGCCCATAGAAGCACTCAGGATGGCATGCATGTTGAGCTTCTCCACGCACTCATGCTGCTGAAGCCATCTGTGGAGCAGCCAGCAAGGACATCAATGCCAGAGACTTCTGGCCACCAGCTCTGGGGCCGCACGGTGCTCCTGGAGAGGGTCCCTCATGCGCCTCCACCCCTGGGAAATGCCCCAAGCCTGCCAGGGACCCCCAAACTCCACACTGTCCCCTGAGCCTGTCTGTGCTCCCTGGGGAAGCAGCTCCACCTGTGGCAGCCTCAACCCCACCATTCTCCTGCCTACCCCCAGCAACACCCACCATGAGATTCCCCCAAAACTGGGAGTCCTCTCCATCACCCCTACACCCACACAGATCCTCTGAGGACATCCCAGATCTGGGACACTTCCTTGCCCCCTTTCCCCTGGGCCCTCCTCTCTCTTCCAGTAAGGCTCCAGAACTGGGGCCTCTCCTCTCTCCTCACCCAACCCAGACCCTCTAGAGTCACCTCAAAACTGGAGCCCCTCCTCTCTACCCTAGAGCTTCTGGGAAACCCTTCTTGTCCCCACACAGATCGTCTAGGGAGGCTCCAAACCTGGGTCCCCTCCTCTCCCACCACAGTTCCAATGGGGGCCCCAATTTAGAGCCTCTTCTTCATGTTTCTCCCCTCCCGGATCCACCAGGACACCAGACACCCCAGAACAGGGGCTCTCCTGTTCCAGACCCCGTCCCCTCGCACCCCTTCCCGCCGGTGTCCCGAAGCTCGATGCCCTGCAGCGCCCGCACCAGCGCCTCGACCTCGGCGGGGAGCAGCGGCGCCGGACCGCTCTCGGCAGCCATGGCGGCGGCTGAGTCGCTATGGGAACGGGGGCGCCTTTTTCGCCCCCTAGTGGCGCGGAGAAACCTCTGCGGGTCACTGGTGGCGCGGAGGAGCGACCGCGGCCGGCGGCGGGGACCAGGGGCAGGCACAGGGTACGCGGAGGGAGACGGGACACACACGGGCCTCGGTTCCGCCATCTCCGCCGTCACTTCCAGCACACGATGATGTTGGGGTCGTTCTCCAGGCGTTCATCCAGTTCCTTGTAACTCATGCCTGGCAGGGAAGGCAGTGGGGTCTTAGTGGGGTGCCTGCCAGTGTTTTCGGGGGCCTGGCTAGGCTCTCCAATCCCTCCCTCCTGCAGGATGGGCTTGGCATCCCAGCTCGGCACAGAACTCATCCCAGAGTCCCATCTCCTTGCCGTCTGAAAGCTCCCAAAGTAGTAAGGGAGACCCCTGAATCCAGTGCACGACCCCAGGCATGCAGGCAGTCCTCTGCCTCCCACCAGCCCTGAGACTTGCACAGAGGAGCCTTGGATCCTCACCGGTCTTGCAGCAGATCTCATCGTAGCTGTGGCAGCCTGTGTACAGCCGGGCTGGGTGGCTCCGCTCATCCCGAGTGACCTTGACAGGGTATTTCTGGAGCCGCCGGATAAGACCCTTCATCAAACCAAACTGGATAAGCCTCCTGGGGACAAGGAGGAAATAAACTGGGACCACAGTGTGGAGGTGTCAAACATACCGGCTCCCCCCATTTCTTTCTGCTGCCACCATGCCACACCACTGTGGGGAAAGTGGTTGTCACAAGCCTTCCCCCTTTGTTGTCCAAATCTTATTTGTCTGTAATAGTCTATCTCTGTATTCCCAACCCAGTGCTCACAAGTTTTCCCCTTCCTGATGAATAGTCACCAGCTCCAGAGGTACTGATGTGTAGACATGGCACACATGAACATGGTTTAGTGGTGGACTTGGCAGTGTTAGGTTAATGGTTGGACTCAATGGTCTTAAGGGTCTTTTCCAACCTAAATGATTCTGATTCTGTTTCCCCACCCTCAGACACAGGCACTCCCTCCTCATTCCCCCCCACCTCACACTGCCACCCCTGGAGTCACTGCTACCCTTGGGGTTAGAGCAGGAGGGTGCTGGCTCTGACCTCTCATCCACCCTCTGGAGCTGCAGGGTGTAGCGGGAGATAAGATCTCGCACTGTCGTGCCAGGACTCAGCCCACAGTACAGCTGGAAGACGTCCCTGAGGCTGGCTCGCTTGTGCCCTGCAAGGACAAGACACTAGTTAGCTGCCCTATCCCCATGCCTCTGCTGGCAGCCCAGCACAGGGTCATCATACCTTGTTTGGTGACATAGGACAGACACTCTTCCTGGAGAAACTTGTCATCCACGAGGTCCTGGACCTTTGGTGTGGTGCAGTACACGTTGGAGTACTGAAGAGGGCAAGGGAAAAACCAGGTCTGCTCAGCCATGGCTCCGAGAGATAGACCTGTCCTGCTCCAAACCCCATTGTACCCCTACACAGCCACACTGATGGCACTGCCCGAATTCCACTTGTGGCCCCACATTCTGTGGCTTGACCCACCTGGAGTATGGAGACTAATGTGACGACCCCGTAGTACCTGCAGACAGATAGGGAGAGGTGAGAGGTTCTCTCTACCTGCACCCACCCCCCACCTCCTGTGGGCTGTCCAGGCACCCATCCATGCACTCACAGCAGGTTTTGCACAGCAATGCGCACCAAGTTGAGCTCCACGTCAGCTTCTGCAGAAATCTTCTGGACGTGCCGAAAGCCATCGATGTATGGCAGGATCTAGGAGGGGAGGAAGCAAGAGCTAAGAGGTGAGAGAGCAGAGAGATCCAAAGCATCAGCCTGAATCGCAAGACACTTCCCTGCAACTGGTAACACAACGGGACATGTGTGCTCCATCCCCAGCCGCATTTTACCCTCATATTGGGTGAGTGGGTTGCTCACAGGCCTGAGCACAAAGACAAAGACAGCACCAAACCATGCTCATTAAACCGGTGATCTCTGGGACAGCGCAATTCCCCTCTCCCTGGGCAGGCTGGAAATAGATCCTTTTCAAAGCATGCTGCCCCTGGTGAAGCACACAGACCTGCTGGGTGGTGAGATCCCACTGGGAGTTGAAGAAGTCATCCTTGTCTTGCGTGAAGACGGGGACATCATACTCCTGCACTATGGGGGGATCTGGGCGTTGCTCGATCACCTTCAGGTGGATAGTGTTTGACTCATCTGGCCAGGGAAAGAGGAGTACTCAGTTCCCACAGAAATCTCTGCTCCCATGGGAGCTTGCGACCATCAGCCCTAGGACACCACTATACTACATGGAGGAAGGTGTTTGCAGCCCACAGACCCACTCCTCCTGTCCCTTCAAACCATCCAGGGTAAGGCTGGCTCAGACACTCCCAAGCTCCAAGCACAGACACCCAAGGGAGCTGCCGGGAGCAGCATAGGCAGAGGTGACCCAGGCAGGGGCTGGCCCAGCTGCCTCCCAGCACCACCCTGCCTAGCTTCTGCCCTCGCTGCTGGTCCAGCGTGGCTGCCATACCTATGGGCAGGGTGCACTTTCCTTTGGCATTCAGCTCCTCCAGCAGGATGGTCATGATAGGTACCAGCTTCTGTTTACTCTCCTCATTGGAGATGAAGCCACTTTCGAGCTAAAGACAGCAGAAAACAGAGTTCAGCTCCTCTTCACAGGAATACCAGCTACTGGAATTGTGCGTCTTCCCTTCAACTTGATGCATGGGTAAGAGCAGCATGACCCCTCCTCACTGTAAACCTGGCCCCTACCCAAGCAATGCCCTGTGACCCATAACGTGCACCAGGACACTGCTGACTCTGCGGGGTAAACCGTGAGGCAGTCAGCCTCCACTTGTGTCAGCCTCCACTTGTGTCAGCCTGGGCCTCACCTCGAGAGTGGTGAGGTAGCCAGCCAACTTCTTCACTATGGGCTCCAGTGCACAGGCCTTGGCTCTGGCATCACACACGAAGCCCAGGTTGAAGAGCAGAGCATTTCGGCTGTACTTCTTGTGCTCGATACACACAGGGCAGCCAATCAGCTTCTTCTCCATGGCTGTCCTGTGGGAAGACAAGTACAAGCTGCACCTGCGCTCTCAGGGAGGCCTGACCCCCACACAAGGCTAGTTCCAACCACCCTAGAGGTGGCTGGGGCTTCTCCGCTTTGCAGGAAAAGCGATGTATAATCCCCAAATTCTCCAAGTGCAAAACACACAGTCTGAAGAAAGCATGAAAAAGAGTCAACCATCAGAGAAGAAAACTGTCTCCTTTCAAAACCAGCACAGCTCTGAAGAGTCATTGACTTTCTTGGGTTTGAACTGACAGAGAACCACATGCAGCACCAGCCAACTCCAGAATGAGGTACCAACCCACCTGCACAGGTAACTGTGGGTATCATAATGAACCTGCTGACCACGGGGACAGAAGTCCCTGTGAGCCCAGAGCTGACACCTGGCCCTGTCCTACCACCAATCTTCCTCTCCCGCTGGCAGACTTGCCCAAGAGTGGCAAGGACAGCAGAATCCCCCAGGGAAAGAACGGTAGTGGCCAACACTCACACGGTGATCAGTTTGTTCTGCAGCTCCGGCTTCGTGATGACATACACTTGGATGATGTCAAAGAGCTCCCGAGAGATGAAGTCCTCTGGTACCTGCAGTGGCACAGAAGGCTCCGCTCCAGCCGAGCCCGGCTGCCGAGCCCCATGGAAGATCCGCGCCCCCCTCTCCCCTGTAGGCGCTCCCGGGCCCAGTCCCAGCCCGCCCCAGCTGGCAGGTGCTCCGGGTACTGGTTCGCCAGGCCCAGGCTTCCGCCCCCATACCTGGTAGGTGATCTTGGGCCCCAGCGTGGGGTGAAACTCGCTGAAGAACACGCACTCGATCCTACCGCCCATGGCTGAGCCCCGGGGCGGCACGGGCAGCGGAACGGAACGGAGCTCACCGTGCATGCGCCACAGTCTCTCCTGGGACCTCTCCGTCACGCAGCCGTGCCGTGGAGGCGGGCTCTCATGCTGAACGACAGCACCAGCCACCCATTCAACGGCGGCGTGGAGCGGGAAAGGCGGGCAGTAGCGCAGACGGACAGCCCGCCTCGCCCAATCGGGGACCGCCTCCAGCCCACTTGTCTCGGTGGCTGTGGTTACCACCCGCCTTCCCCCCCTGCCGGCCGCCATGGCCCTGACGGCCGAGACCGAATCCCGGCTGTACCGCTCCTTGCGCGCCGCCGCCGGCGCCACTGCCCACCTCGTAGCGTTGGGCTTCCCCACCGCCGTGGCCGTGCTGGCGCGGCCCGGATCCAGTGAGTGCTGGGGCAGGACCGGGGGCGGGGCGGGGGGGCCTCTCTTCAGCTCCCCTCAGCCTCTGACCTTTCCTTGCAGGCCTCTTCTCGTGGCACCCGCTGCTCATGGCCCTCGCGGTAAGTCCCACCGCCCCCGTTACCGGCCGTCTCCCCGGGCTGCCCTCCTCCCTCGGACAGGGGAAGGGACCCTGCTGGCAGAGAGCGCCGGGCGCGGAGGATAGGCCCCTCTGCGTTCCATGGGTGGTGGGAGGCTGAGCCCCGGGAGATGCTGACCCGCCGTCGGCCCTATCCCCAGCCGTGGCAGAGGGATGAGGGCAGCCGGTGCCAATCTGCCTGCCCTCTGTCTCCCAGTTCTCGTTCCTGATGACGGAAGCCCTGCTGATATTCTCCCCTGAGACCTCGCTGCTCCGCTCCTTCTCCCGCAAAGTCAAGGTGCGGGTGCACTGGGTCCTTCAGCTGCTCGCCCTCCTCTCTGCCCTCCTGGGGCTGGGTGTCATCACTTACAACAAGCATCTGAATGGCAAGGCCCACTTCGTCACCTGGCACGGCCTGACGGGGCTGCTGACTGTGATGTATGCCGGTGGGCAGTGCGCTGGGGGTGTGCTCCTGCTCTACCCCAAGCTGATGAAGAATTGGACGCTGGCCAAGCTCAAGCTGTACCATGCGACCTCAGGGCTGGTGGGCTACTTGCTGGGCTGTGCCAGCCTGATGCTCGGCATGTGCTCCCTGTGGTTCACCACCTCCGTGACCAGTGTCTCCTGGTACTTCGCCATGTTGTGTCCCCTTCTCACCAGCCTTGTTATCATGAATCAGGTGAGCAATGCTTACCTGTACCGCAAACGGAGCCAGCACTGAGGGTCTGGTGCAGATCTGAACTTCCCTTGCAAGAGCCAGTGAGGCCAGGGCTCCTCTGTTCACATAGGGTCTCCTTGGAACTTAATTTCTACCTACTCATCTCTCCTTAGTCCCGAATTGTCTGTAGTGTCTTGTCCCTGGGAAGCAGCTACAATCTGCATGGCACTGAGCAGGCAGGAGCTGCCCATCTCATGCCTGCCTTGGTGTGGACATTTCCCAGCACAGGTAAAACTGCTGGTCCCCCTGACAGCTTGGTGCTCAGTGCTGGGAATCAGAAAGTTCACTCAGGATTCTTGCTCCTTTTCCCTTCCATTACCACCCAGGGCTGCTTTGGAGCAGGCAGGACAGGTGCTGTCATGTTACGGTGAGGAGGGCAGGGAGTCCCTGCTAGCCCAGGAGGCTACAGTGGGCACTGCACTGCCTCTCCTGCCACGGAGGCAGCTTGGCCAGTAAAAGTGTGGAGCACGGTTGTGGCTTCAGTCACAGGAGGGCTGAAGCAGGGTAGCAGCACCCAAGACAAATAAAATGGGACAGCAGCACAGCTATTCCAATAGCACAGCCAGGAGTGGTGCAGTCAACCCTATGGCTGCAGATCCAGGCACCCATTGCCACGCACAAATCCTTCCTGCAGGCCAGGACAGCAGAGTTTCAGCCTGGCAGGAGGTGAGGGTTCATTTTACAGACCAAATTATTGAGCTGGGCTGCAAACCAGCAGCCAGCATGTGAAAGCCTGTTTTGTCCCTCTGAGGGGCACAGGGAACAGAGTAAGCACAGGGAGAGCAGGGCTTGTTGCAGGCCTGGGGGATGAGCCCTTGAGCCAGCCTGCAAAACAGCTCTTGGGGAAGGCAGAAGGGAACCTGCTTGCCTCGCAGCTGCAACAGCCTTCCTTCCAGCCTGCCTGCTGTGTCAGGGCACCTGGTTGCTGCAAAGCTCTGTCTGCTGCAGCAGCTCCTCCTTGACACATATCTTGCTCTTGGCAGAGCTGGGAGCAGCTCCTAGGCTGGGAAATTCCTCTGTATCCAGAGCTTTTATTCAATAAAGATTTCAGGCAGCTACAGTGCACAAGCCCTCTTTACTGCCTGTATGCGGAACTTCTGGGGTGCAGGCAGACATCTTCCCCCCGCTGACTACCTCACTCCTGCTTGCAAGAGTCTCTAACCTGCTGGGAGCCCCTGGGAAAAAACCTCCTGGCCCCCTAACCTGCCCATGTTCTGCAGCAGGAGCCAGCTCTTTCAAAGAATTCTTTATTGATACCGAAACATCTGTGTTTTTCCTGGTTTGACAAAACCTTCTCATGTAGTCCTTTAAAAAAATAATCACAACATCACCAACTCATATCCCAGGCTGGGGCCTGCCTGGAGGATCAAGAGCCGTGAGGACGCTGTTGCAGGGAGCATCCTCTCCATCCAGAAAAAAAAACAAAAAAGCCCATCAATACAGGGAGGGAAAGAGAAGGGAAAGCCCATATTCTACCTGCAGGAAAGAAAACCTGCTTCCAGAGGAAGCAGCAACAGCCCCACTGTAAAAATTAATTGCAGCTTCTAGTATAATCTGACAAACGGATTAGCCAGGGAGTGGCCAAGGGCACCAGCTCGTGAAAGGGCTGGCTTTGGGGGTGGGAGGAGGACTAGAGAACCCCCATGCTCAAAGCCCAGAGCTGGTGATGCCAGACCACCGCTGAGAGGGGCTGGGTAGCCCCCTCCTGCCCAGTTGCCTGTCCCCTAGCCTGGCAAACCTCTCACCAGTCACAGCAAGCTCCTTCAGGGGCTGAGGGAGGCTCCCCACAGAAAAGCCCGGCAGCCTTCCCATTCCCTCCATTAGGGACAAAACTACCTTCAGGAAGGAGGAATATGTGGTGAGCACTCTAGCCAACCCCAGCACAGAGGAGAAGCGAGGAAGCATTGCTGACTTGGCTCCCATGTGGGCAAGTGCAATGGCCTTGGGGCAGGGGTCAGCCCCACATTCCCCTCCCGGAACAGCTCCTGCTGCCGATGCAACATCCATGGCCTGCCCTGTGCTGAGGGAAGCGACTCCAGGAACCCCCATCATTGTGGTGATGGCAGTGGCATCATCTGGGTGGCCGGTGGTGGCCATCAGAGGCAACGAAGCATTGGCATGAGGTAACACCCTGCCTCTGCCACGAGAGGAGTCTCTGTTCCCTGCCGAGGGTCACAGCTGTGGGGAGGACACGAGAGGGATTAGCAGCTCTCTGATGGAGACAGGGCAGGGAAGGGGGGTGGCATGTTGGCTGGTCACAGCTGGGATGGGACATCCTGGAAGGTGATGAGGTTGGACTCCTGCACAGTGCCCTTTCCAGCTGCACTGGGGTCAGGCAGCAGCGGACTGTCGGCCTTTGCTGCTGCAACCGCCACCTCCTCGTCGTCATCCTCCATGCTAGGCCAGGCTGACTGGTCCTCCACGCGCTTCAACCGCTCATTCAGGGCCTTCAGGGCCAGCTGCCTGCAGGACAAGGGCACAAGGGTGGGTTAAACCCAAGTCTGAAGGGCAGGGCAAGGGTTAACAGCTCTACCCCACGTGGCACTGTGCAAGCCCATCCCTGACTTCGTTCTGACAGGAGAGGCTGGATTCAGCAGCTTGAAGATGACCCAAAGTGCCTGGGACTGCCCCACAGAAACCCGCTCCCACACTACATACACCAAGTTTTTGTGCCACATGGTGCACTCCAAGGCTGTCAGACAGCACATGGGCTGCTCCAGGAATAGAAGAAGAAAGGTGTATAACAGGTCAGAGAAAAGCAGAGAGCCAATGCCTTGTCCAGACCTTCCTGCTGGGAGCTGGGATAGCCAACATCAGGCATGTGTGAGGGCCAAAGCACAGGGCTAACTCACCATCATCCCCCATGCTAGGACGATAGATGCAGGGCTGCCATGAGCAGGGGGCTGGCACCTCCTCAGGTAGCCACTGTTCCCCTTCCACCCGCAGGGACCTCCCTGCCCCTTCCCCCGGATCTCCCCACTCCTCCCTTGCACTTCCACTGCCACTTTGTGTTTGGAGGAGCAGGACAAGGTCCCAACAGTCCCCCAAAATGCTCCTCACCACCTGTGACGGGCACGGCAGCCTCCAGCAGACTGTGTGGAGAAGGCCCCCTCTTAGCATCCTGCAGCGAAATCTCTCATTTGGATTTTAAACTCAACCCTTGCTGCTCATAAACATGATACCCAGGGAAGCAAGGCAAGCAGTACCTTCTCCTCTCAGCGTCCTGGGGGTCCGTCCCTGGTAGGCTGATGGTGATGGATGACGGGGCGCCCACATCGTAGCGTTTGACCGTCTTGCGGCAGACCTTTACCTTCACCAGGATGCTGTGCACCATATTGGCTACCAGGCCCACTATAGGCTGCAGGATCTCGGGGAAGAAAGTGGCAAAAGCGAAGTGGTCAGACATGTCTCCGCGGCCTCTACTGTGCCGCTGGTAGAAACGGAGATAGACCCAACTGGATAAGAGCCCAAAGCCGTACGAGGCCAGTACATTGCTCTCAACAAGGGCAGTGAGCCGCAGCAAAGCCAGGAGAAGGAGCAGGAGCATGGGCGCAGCCTTCATTCTGACTTGAGGCACCTTCAGCACGGTGCTGTCCCCCATCGTCTGCTTGAGGGCCACCAAGACTCCTCCGACGAAGCCCAGCCCACCATGGATGCGGACGGCGAACAGGTAGGCGAGGTGGAAGGTGGCCACGTAGGTGAGGAAGTAGGCGAGGGCCCCCAGGAGCCCCACTGCGACGTTCACCACCGCGAAGAAGATCAGCAGTTCCAGGGCTCCCCAGAGGGGCTCCAGCAGCCGGCCAGCCACCCCCAGCGTGGCCAGGCTGGCCGCCAGGCCCCAGACCCGCTCCTCCACCAGCCCGTGTGNAACAGGCCCCGATTCCGCTCAGTTCCCGACCAGGCCCCAGCCCCTTCAGCGGCCGCCGCAGGCCAGGCCGGGCGCGGACAAACAGCGGCTCTGCGCATGCGGTGCTGGGCGGGCCAGGGGCGGTGCTGGCCCCGCCGCAATGTACCTGGGACATGTAGTCCTGCAGCGGCTGGGGGCGGTGTCGGACGAGACATCGGGGTACCCGGAGGCGGAGGGGCTTGGAGAGAGGCATAGGGGGACACACGCGTAGGCAAAGGATGGGGAAACAGAGTTATGGGGGGGTGAGGGGAACAGGCGTGATGACATGGACACAAGGAGCACAAACCAGCTGGGTGGCCACACGGACACGGGTAGACTGGGCTCGATAGTAACTGGGAGGCGGACTCCACAGGACAGGGGAACTTAGATGTGGGGACACAAGGGGACAAAGGCACGGAGTGGGGAGGTGGTACAGGGGACATGGGGGACGTGGGGAAGAGGAGGCAGAGGAAGTGAGGAGAGCCCGGCAGTAGGCTAAGCCCTGGCTGCCTTACAGCCCCTCCTGTGCAGCGTGTGGGTGTCCATGAACCCGCAGCTCTGCCTTTATGCACCCTGGCCTGTATTTCTGTCTTACCCCACATGCAACCCTGTCTATGCTCCTGCCCGTACCCCTGTCCCTGCCCATCAGCCTGCAGCAGAGGTGCAGGCAGGTGTGCAGGCAGCGCCCCGGCTGGCANCCCAGAAGTTGGGGGGCAGAAGGTAACCGGGGGTCACTCCCAGGCCGTAGGACGTGTCGAGGCCGAAGGAGAGCAGGTAGAGGAAGAGGACGGCGGCGCTCAGCGACTTCACCACCACGCTGGTGCCGGCCAGCGCCGCCAGGAAGTGCTGCCGGGCTACCGGCAGGTACCGCC
>VWZO01017506.1:250747-281813 GCA_013396975.1 Bucco capensis
GGATGGGGAAACAGAGTTATGGGGGTGTGAGGGGAACAGGCGTGATGACATGGACACAAGGAGCACAAACCAGCTGGGTGGCCACACGGACACGGGTAGACTGGGCTCGATAGTAACTGGGAGGCGGACTCCACAGGACAGGGGAACTTAGATGTGGGGACACAAGGGGACAAAGGCACGGAGTGGGGAGGTGGTACAGGGGACATGGGGGACGTGGGGAAGAGGAGGCAGAGGAAGTGAGGAGAGCCCGGCAGTAGGCTAAGCCCTGGCTGCCTTACAGCCCCTCCTGTGCAGCGTGTGGGTGTCCATGAACCCGCAGCTCTGCCTTTATGCACCCTGGCCTGTATTTCTGTCTTACCCCACATGCAACCCTGTCTATGCTCCTGCCCGTACCCCTGTCCCTGCCCATCAGCCTGCAGCAGAGGTGCAGGCAGGTGTGCAGGCAGCGCCCCGGCTGGCAGAAGGCCCCTCTCTTGCCTGCTTCCCCTCACCGTGCCATGCCCCACCCTGGCCCTGCCCACACAGCCGGGCAATGATGCAGCCACCGCCTGTGAAGTGAAAATATGAACATTATTTAATAACTGAGTCTCTGTAATAAACCATTTGAAAATATTTTACAAGGAGTCACACGCACAATATCTTACAAATTGTCTTTTTGTTGGTTTTTGAAGTTTTCCAACTCTTCTGTACAAAAGAAAAAATTAAAACCCAAAGAAATTAAAAATAAATGAAAGAAAAATCAATTAAAAACCCAATGCCTTTGAATGAGCAGAGAGAAGCTTTCAGGTGGGTCAGGGCAGAACGTGACCCTGGTGGGATGGGGGGGTCCCAGGCCACGCTGCCCCTTCATCTCATTGATTTTTAACTTAAAATAGACTATATATGTATATATTTATAGGTATGTATAGTGGTGGTTTTCTGGCAGAGCACCTAACTAGACTACAGAAGTACACACACTCCCAGTAACACAGAGCCATCTGTTCAAACACAGTTCCCAGAGACAGTAACCAAACACACACTGAAAAAGCTACAAGCAGAATGACCATTAATTAACCCCAGCACTAATTAGCACTTGGCACCCTCCCCAGCCTCCCCCAGGTTGCCTGTGCCCGAGGGGGCTCCCATGGCCCCGACTGATGGTGTGGCTCTGAGCAGAATCCCACCGGGGGGGTGAGGGTCCCCGGGGCTGCCTGTCCAGGCAGAGGCCTCTGGCACTGCTGGGAGCAGTGGGGGCATGGGTGGTGGGTATGGCCCCCTTGTACCACAGCACTTCAGGGTGTCATGGCCAGACACTCTGTATCCTGTGCTGGGCCCCCCTAGCCCCACGACACCTCTCAAGGCTGCGACACCTCAATGGCAGGCTGCAGTGGGGTACAGCGGGGTGGAGTGCTGGGGCTGACTAGTCTCTCTGTCCACCTCCTCAACACCCAGTGTTTTGACTGGGGGGGTGACACCCCCACCTGAGTGCCTGATGTGAGCTCCAGTACCTCAGGGTGCCCCGCTGCAGGGCCACCTCCTGCCCCCCCAGGTCCTCAGGCTGCCCCCTGCAAGGTCTTTAGCAGTACCCCAGAAGGAGCTCCCCTTGCCACTACCAGCCAGCAGCCCCATACCAGCACCCTGAAGGACGAGCATGGGAGCCCAGCATGTCCCTCCTGGGGACGTGTGGCATCTCCTGTTCCACTTCCTGCTTGGGAATGTGGGGCCCATCCTGCTGTGGGGTGACCCGCTCAAGGGCATATGGCATGTCCCCCTTGGGGACATGTGGCTGGTCCCCCTGGCCGGTTGGGTTTCTTTGGCAGGGCTGCCAGGGTGAGAGTGGCTGTGGGTGGGGTGGGGCAGGCAGGTTTTCACAGTGATCTGCAGAACAGAAAAGAAACAAAATACATTTTCCCCCCTCTTTTTTACCCCCATATCTGTGCTCAAGAATGCACAAAAGCAGCTCAGCCCTGAGCAGGGCCGGGACTCCATCCTGCCCTGCTGCAGGTGATGGCTGCCTGCCCCCTGCCTCTGCCCCTGCCCCAAGCCCGCAGGGATGCTGGAGCTGCCCTGCATGCCTAGGGATCTGGGACCTTCTGGAACAAATACTACTGACCCGCACAGTCTAGTCAAGTCCTTGTTTCTTTTTTTTTTTCCCCTCTATTTCCCCGCCCCCCCCTTTTTAATTCTTTTTCTCCCATGTGTTCTCATTGCTGACAACCAACACTGCTGGTCTCCAGGTGAAGAAAATGTTGGAAACTCGATGTAGAAAGATCTGCTTTAAAATCTTCAGGCTAAAAAAAATGGGTGAGGTGGATGGGGGGGGTCGTGGGTGGAGGGTGCCAACACCACTTTCCAAGTCCGAGCGGCTGGGAGGGCACAACGCTGGGGCACCCCCCTGGTCCCCGCTCTGCCGGGGAGCCCCTGCTTGCACCCCGACTCTTCTTTGGCTGTGGCCGGTGGGGAGCGTGGGGCAGCATCACAGGGTCCCCGAGGCGGCAGAGGGGACGTCGCTCCCATTCCACCGGGATGGGGAGGGGGATGGAGATGGAGCTTAAAAGAAAAGAGCGCTGGCGGGGGTGGCCGACGGGGACTAAAGGCAGGCGGCCGGCGGCAGCGGGTGCTGGCTGGCGCTGGAGTAGATGAGCAGCAGCTGCAGGGAGAGCAGGACCCCCAGGGAAGGAGCAAAGGAAGCCCCTCGGCCGCAGTCTGAGGTATCTTCCTGAAAGGGTGCAAAGAGAAAGGGGCTGTGGAGCACCTCCCATGGTGCCTCTGCACCCCAGGGGCACCCACTACCCTGGCAGGGACACCTGCTGACCCCCTGCAGCTCTGCCCTGGGACCCCATGGCTCTGCTTCTCTCGGAGCACCCCACAGTGCTGCTTTTCCTGAGGCCCCCATTACCCCACTCCCCTCTCAGGAGAATGCCCCAGAGCACTGCCCTCCTAGGTACACCCCCATAGCTCTGATCTCCACCCCTTATGGCACTGATCTCCCCAGGCAACATCCCAAGGTTCCCGACACACAGGGTCCTCCCATTGCTCCAAATCCCCATCAGGGGGACCCACCCATGGCACTGGTCCCCTGAGATCCCCCACGGCTTATAACCCATGGCACTGCTTCACCAGAGTCCCTCCATGGCTCCCATGGACCACCACCTCAGGGGGAATCCACTGCCCCAATTCTTCTCACAAGCGCAGCCTATAGCTCTGCTCCCCCACCCAGAGGCACCCACTGCCCCAATCTCTCCCCTGGGGATCCTCCCTGGGGCTCTGCTCTCCCCTGCACCCCCCTGTGCCCCACATACTGTTGCATTGTAGTCGAAGCAGATGTGGGGGCCTTTCCGGTAGCGGGGCCTGTCCACCAGCTCACACTGGTTGGGGTCCCTCGGGGGGGCTTTGCAGGTCAAGGAAACCACCAGGGACAAGGTGGTGAGGGCGCACAGGGTGCCCCATGGCCACCCCCAGCCCCTCCAACCATGAGTCAGCTACCTTCACCCCCACCTGACCCTGTAGCTCCCAGTCACTCTGTCCAGCCCTGCAATCCTTATCCATCCCCCCACCCCTCTACCACCACATCCTGGGAGGACACAGTCAGGCCACCAAAGGATACCTCTTACCTCTGCCTGCATCAGCTTGACAGACTCGCACTGGCTGCAGAGGGGTTTGTCAGCCACCACAAAGAGCAGGTTGGTGTTGGCCAGCCTCTGTGCATGGAAGAGCCTGGGGGCAGTGGGAACCCCAGTTACCCTGCACCTCAATTCCCTCTGGTGCCAGCCTTGCTGGCAGATGGCTCTGGGGAAGCTGTGCCAGTGGGGTGTCACCCATCTTCATCTCTGTCCCCATCTTCACCTCCATCCCCATCCTCACTGCCATCTCCATTGCCATCCCCATTCTCACACCCATTCCCATTCCCATTCCCATCTTTATCTCCATCCCCACCTCCATCTTGGTCCCCATCCCAGTCCTTATTCCCATTCCCTGTCCCCAACCTAAATTGTGTCCCTGTCCCCATCTCCACCCCCATCCCCACGAAGAGGGGCTGGCCAGGTAACTGGCACCTAATGGCTTGCAAGGCTCGATCTCACCTGGCGGAGCCCTGGGGACACCATCATCACCCCACAGCCCATGGGGACACTAACACTGCACTTTGTCCCCCTTATGCAGGTACCACAGCCCCCCTGAATGCTGCACAGCATCTCCCGTTGTCCCCACGCAGGTGGCTGCACAGCCACCTGGCAAAGGCAGCCTAGGGATGTCCCCAACACTGCCCAGGCAGTGAGATAGCAGGGATGGACCCACCTGGAGCAGTTGCCGCAGTCGATGATGGCGTTGTAGGTGGCATTGACGGTGCTGAAGTAGTACTGTGTCTGCTTCATGATGCAGCTTGTCTCCCTGGCCTCCATGCTGTCCCCTGCCACCTCCTCTGTGCCAGCACAGCACCATGGGCCAGGGGCCATGGACCGCGCACCATGTGCCCCTTCCATGTCTCCCTCACCCACTGCCAAAGGCTCCCCAAGAACTCACCTGTTTGGAACCAGCTGCTATAGGTGAGGCCGTACAGGAATTGCTGGAAGAGGGACCTGGGGAAGGAGAGCATGGCCACGTTAGCTGTCCCAGCCCTGGGGACGTGCTGGTGTCACCTCCTGACAAAAACAGACCCTGAGGAGGGGACATGGTGGGACTCACCAGGCTGCAGCTGAGGTCCACCAGGCGAGGTTCAGGAGATCAGCCACGGTGGGCTGTGGGCAAAGAGGGAGGCACTGAGCCAGTAGATGCCCATGCAGGGCACAGAGGACACCCCTGCTGGTCCCTGAGCTCCCCAACCGCCTTGCGGTCTCTGTCCCCATAGGCACTCACCACAAAGATGCCACGGGGTGCAGCGCCCGTGTTGCTCTGGGCCTCAGGAGCACAGACAGACTGGAAGTCATAGGACTCCTTGCGTGTGTAGAAGGAGTTGTTGTAGAGCGCGGACATCAGGTTGGCATCCACTTCACTGAAGAACTTGCCCACCTGGGATGGGGACAACAAATCTGCACCTAAACGGCACCCTGCCACGGGTCTCTCCTGGCAGGGGACTTGCATGGTGCTGTGTCACCCCATCCGTGACATGAGCTCAAAGGTTTCAGCTCCCCAGTGGCATCCCATACCCTGAAGAGCTGCCACATGGGTACTGCTCACCTGGTACCAGTGATCCTCTTGGTTGGAGAGCACCAGGAAGCCCCCATCATCAATGAGGACGCAGATGAGGTCCTGGGGAAGGAGGGCAGCATCACCCACCCCCAGGTCATGTCCCAGGCAAGGCAGAACAGGCAGGGTGGGAGGGTGACGTGCAGTCATGTAGGGGGGCCAGCACTGTGTCCCCAAGCCTGGGGACTTGTTAAGAGCATCTCAGTGCTGGGAGCACCTGTGCTGGGTGCAGGAAGTGGGAACCACTACCCACTCCAAGGTGTTTAACAGCCACCCCCTGCTGCCTCTGCCTTCTGTCCCCCACTGCTCCCACTATTGCCCGACACACACCTTGTTGTTGGCCTCACAGTCCATCTCACAGCTTGTCGAGGGGTCACACTGTCAAGCAAAACCAAGGCAGAGGGACAAGTTAGCATGATCATTCTCCCTGCCCCAAGCCGCTCTCCTGACCAGGACAGGTCACACAGCATAGTGTCCCAACGGGGTGGGGACAGGTGCCCCAAACAGGGTGTTGGGCAGGGCTGTGTGGTAGGTACAAGCCCAGTGGGGCCCCAGGCACCATGTCCTGGCAGTGCTCAATTCCCCAGCAAGCAGAGCTCCCTCCTTGTCCCTGTCCCCGTCTGGAGCCCCAAGGGACATACCCGGCGGGCACCCAGCTGGTCACGGTCCGTCCGATTGCTTGCCAGCACCTTGAACTTCTCAGCCCAGGCCTCCAGGTCCAGCTTTACTCCCACCACTGGGGCAGCAGGAAGATGGGGTAATCCTTGGCATGGGGACACACAACAGGGATCCCCCCTTGCCTGGTGACGGGGCATCCAGCCCCCTGCCTACCTGCTGGCTTCAGCGTCTTGCCCCCGATGCTGAGCTCCACAGCAGTGCTCACCAGGATCCCAATGGTGTTGTTCTCCAGGTCCAGTGCCCGATAGCCAGCTGCAGAGGGTAGAGGTGGCATCAAAGGACATGGGGGGGCCAGTGGCAGCCCTGAGCTGCCCCAAACTGTCACTCACCATCCCGGTAGGGTGGCTTGAATATGTAGCCCTTGTTGTCCAGGCTCCTCCGGTAGAAACTAGCATTGAAGGGCTCTGGTTCCTCCTCCCAGTCGTCTGCAGCCCTGGAGGAGAGCAGCCACGGCCATGACTGTCCCATGGGAGCAGACATGTCATCGCACAGGGCTGGGCACGCACGCACTACCTGGACACTCACTTGTTAGGGAAGACACGGGTGATGCCGCCATCGGTGGCTGCAAAGACAGCCAAGAGGCTGTACCTGCAAGGAGAAGGGCCAGGAACTGCAGGTATCAGTGGGATTTTGTTATGCCCCCAGCCCTGTTCCCAAAGGCTGTCCCAAACCTCCTCTGTCCCCAGCCAGCATTGTCCATCCCAGGCCACCTTGCCTCCACCTACGTGTTGAGGTCTTGGTCCTTCCAGGCTCGCTCCACCAGCTGCTGTGTGATGCCCGTGTCCAGGATCAGGTTGTGCAGGAGGAAGTTGTCACCTTGGGAGGAAAATGGAGAAGAGGAGGATGTGAGGGCTGGCTCTGTGGGGGACACTCATGCCCGCCCTGCTCTGCCCTGGCACACACTCTGTGGCAGCTTCCAGGACCCCAACCCCAGCATAGTTCACCTCCTGCTCCGTGTCCCCCCTACCCCTCTCCCCTCCAGTCCCCCCGATCAATCTCCCCCACCAGCCATTCCCAGCTACTCACACTGCTTGGAGTCTGGGGTCACCTTTTCCATGAGGGCAATAAAGTTTTCCAGGAACTCAGTGTTGTTATCCGACAAGTCGAGGTCTTTGCAATACTCTCTGGGGTTTGGGGGACAAGGTTTGTTGTTCACGAGGATGAAAAAGGCAAGGTCAGTTCTCCCCCGGGGACAGTGGGGCAGGCGCTGGCATGCTGCCAGCACCTGGGCTTGCTAGGGCACACAACGGTGGTGACAGGCCACCACTCCTGTGAGTGTCACTCTGCTGGGGGAGTCAGCTGTGGGCATCTCTGCAGACTGCTTGGCACCCAGCCCTCTGCTGCCTGCAGTGCTGACAGCTTGGCTGTCACACTGGCCACTGGGTCCACCACTGCCATGGGAACTGAGGTGCTGTCACCTCTGCCAGGGCCAGGTTTGATGGATCCCAGTTTGCCCAGAGTGGCATAACCCTGAGCCTGTCTGTCTCCATACTGGTGGGGCTACTAGTGGGACTGGGCACCTCTGTCACCATGCTTACCTGTGGGGCCAGGTAGGTGCAGTGCCTACCCTGCCCTGCGCCTGTGGCACCCTGGGCAGTAGCGGCTGCACTGTGTCTGTGAGCAGGGCTTTGGCTTGGGAGCCTTCGTGGCTGTACCAGCAGCACCACACAGGCACTCTGCAGCCATACCTGTACCCTTTGCATAGGTAGCTAGGTGCGGGCTGAAGCCCAGCCAGTGGAGGCAGGTGGTTGACTGCGGGCATTGCTGGCCCCAAGCCCCTCCCAGCATGGCCACCGCGGGGAGTGCTGTGTCCCTGCTCCAGTTTGGGACCATCCCAAGTGCAGAGCCCTGGTTCTGCCGATGCTGGGAGCATCCGTGACCCTGTCAGTCACTGCAAAGCTCTGGCTGGATGGCACAGGCTACTGCCACCCTGGGGTGCTGAGAGCCTCCCAGCCTCAGTGGTGTGGCTGCCAGCAGTGCCGGGGGCTCAGGGACCCTGCTCACGTCCCCTCAGCCAAGCTCCTGACTCTGCCAAAAAATCTCGTTAGGAGGACAAGTGCCAGAGTAGAGGGTGGCAAGGAGCATGCCCACGGGGCAGCTGAAAATGCTGGGGTACACTGGCCAGCCTGGCCCGGCACCCCACCCCCTGCTCGGGGGAGCAGCCACCTAAATATCTACACCGACACGCACAGATACAGGGACTCACACACCCACAGGAGACAGGGGATATACGGTTTCTGAAAATTTCCAGTGGCCCTTGCCTGGGCACGGCAGCGCTGGCGGCAGATCATACAGTCGCCCTGGGTGCAGGTCCCCTCCCCAGGCACACGGCTCCTCCCTGCTCAGCTGCGCAGGGAGGGTGCCCACAGAGCAGCTCTGGAGGGCACTGAAAGTCTTGCCTTTTCTTTGCAGCTGCACTGGCCACCGAGCCCAACGCTGGGCACTGATCCCATCACTGCAGCCTGAGCTGGGCAGTTGGGGTGGGGGCTTAAGGGAGGGCAGAGCTACTCCTTGGGCATCAGGCTCGGACATCACCTCTGTATCTATTCCCTTCACAGAGTTATGGGCCAATGTTTTAATACTAGGGGTTTTCTGTTTCTCATTGATACTCTGCTTTGGCTCCCATGTTTCCCAGGCTTCAACACTGCTGCCAAAATCATCCAGGGACCAAGTGCCCACCTGAGAAGTTAGGGTTGAACAATAACTGCACATTTTGGGCTGGTTTACCCAGAAGTAGTGTGAGTGAGCAATGGCTGCTCTAGGCAGGGAAGGTAGAGGGTAGGTGGCACAGACAGCCGGTGCCGTGGCCCCAGGCTGTTGCAGTCCCCAAGAACTGTAATGACAAAGCATCTCCTGATGGGGCATTTAGCTGTTATAATGATGTGTAAGTATATAGGTGATTATCTGGTAATGTTAATCATGGCTGCTCAGCGGTGGGAAGGCAGGGTGCTGGCAGAGCCGTGAGGTTCCCCAAACACCTTGCTGAGGGACAGCCCTTCATCCCTGCTACAAAACAAGACTGGGTGGTACAGTCCAGAGGAGGGGGATATGTCTGTCTACCCAGGGCCACTATCCTGTTCTCAAATCCCTGTTGGCAGCCTCCCCAAACCCTCTGGGCATCCTGAATCTGAGCTGAAAGCTACTCTTCCTTCTCCCCAACCCTCTGCAGCCAGCCCGACTGTATGATGGCACCGCCGGCCCCTCGCTCATCGGCGGGGGCATTTTCAGAAACTATACCTATATATGCACACGCAGCGGTTGGGCCGTGGTGGGTGCATATATACTGTGCTGGATGCAACCAGGTGGCGGAGCGGGGCTGGGGTCCCGGCGGCAGTCCCCCTCGGCCGGGTGGGCACACGACACACACAGCGACAGGGGAGAGGGAGGGGGGACAAGGCACGATGAGGCGAGGATGGGGGCGATGGTGGGGGGGTCGGCAGCGGGGCCGGGGTGGATGCACACCTCGGCAAGCGCACACGCAAAGCTACCTGGGAGCAATGAACACATGTCCCTCCGACTCAAAGCTGTTGGGCAGCAGGTATTCAAAATCTGCAACAGAAAGGGAAGGTTATCCGGCGGGGAGCGGGGAAGGGGACGCTAGGGGCCAGGAGGGAGAGAGACGGACAGAGAGAGGGGAGGGAACAACAACAACAAAAAAAAAAGGCATTTGCTGCTCTTGGTAACAAGAGAGGAAGGAAAAGGCCATTCTGCTGTCGCTGGCACCGCACAGGAAGGAAAGTTACAGCCAAATCGGGAGAGGTTTGCCCATCTCGGCTCGAATTTGCTCGGTCGCGGGCTGAAGGCGGGCGGTTGCGTACGCGCGGCCGGCGGCGTGTACGCAGGGACACACAGAGACACACACACATATATATATGTGCACACATGTATATATATGCATGTTTGGGAGGGTGTGGGAGCGTCTCTCTCTCAGGGGAGTAGGGTCGGGGGTAGGGAACTGCATGCTGCGCTCCTGGACGGAGGAGGATCACCAAAACACTCAGTCGTCAGGAGAAAAAAAATAAAGTTTTCAGGCATCAACATGGCCAAATGGGGAACCTTGCTGAGGACAGTCCAACCAGAGGCTCCTCGCCCAGCAAAGTGCCGTGCAATGTGCCACCAGGCACTGGTGGCCCCCCTCCCACCCTGGGGCAGTGGGACCCCAATGGGGACAGGGGCCCACACTTGCCTGCCAGCCCAGCACCTTACTCTGCTTTAATGGGGAGGTCTCAGCCCAGCAGGGTTTGGGGTGCCTCCTGGGGACCCCCCCAGCAGAGAGGCAGTAGATGTGGGGTTCAGCTTTCGGGGATGAGCTGGGTTAGGGAGTGCGTGGGGGGAGTGCTATGGGACATCCTGGGGCTGCCAGCCCCCCACAGCGGGCACCATCACCCCCTCGCCCTCCCACCGGCCCCCGGTGCATGGCATGGCACAGCCAGAGGTTGGACTGTTGCTCTCTGAGGGCTGTAGGCACGGGCTGGGTACAAGCCGATGAGAGGAAGAGGAGGAGGAGGAGAAGGAAGAAGAGGAGGAGAGGAGGACAAAACACTCGTACTTGGTCCATCAGCATTGCCATTGCAGGGGTGCCAGGAGGAGGCAACTCAAAGCTGATAGAACAGGGCTGAGGGTGACACCTCCACTCCCCGCTAGCCTGCCCACTGTCCTCTCCACGCTGCTGAGCCCCCCACAGCCATCCCCTGCCCGTGCCAGGGAGTGGGTGCTGCTGGGCAGGCTGCTAGAGAGCACTCCGTGCAGGGTGCTGTGTGGGGTGCGTGCAGCAGGAAGTGTGACAGTGGGTTCCCAGGGACTGTGTGTGCCAGGGTGTTCTCTGGCCCGCCTTGGGGCTGTGTGGGAGCTGTGGGTCCCTCCTGTTCCAGCAAGCAGCCAGGCATCATGAAGATGTGGGCCAAATCCTGCCTTAGGTTGCATTGGCAACATCCTGCTCCACTGCAGGGAGGTTACTGGTTACTGGGCCCCTCTTTGAGTTTAGCTCAAACTCAGCTCCTCCTGGCGGGCATGGGTGTCACCAGGACGCTGTGTCTGCCAGGGGCTTCATGCCATGCTGGGTCCCAGGGCAGTGGGGACGATCACCAAGCAGCCATGGGGGCAGGCAGTGCAGCACACCAGGGCTCAGCCACCCCGTGTCCACAGGCTCTCCATCCCCTGCGCAGTAGGGTGGCAGTGCCCTGGGGTGGTTCCATCCCCACCTCTACCAAGGGTTTCTGCTTGGATGGCTTCCCCAAAAAAGCCTGTCCAGAGGACAATGGTAGAGGAGGACTGGGTCCCCAACCTGCCCTCCATCCCCATCACCTTAGGGTGCCCACCCTGCAGCCCCCTGCTCCCTGCACAGCCCTATCCCTTTCAGGTTGAGTTGTCTTGGAGAGGAGGAAGCAAAGGAGCTGGGGCAGGGAGAGAAGGAGCCAGAGGAGACAAGCAGGGGTAGAGGAGCAAAAGAGGTGGGAAGGGGGAGGAAGAGCAGGGTATCAAACTAGCTACAAAAAAACCTCGTGGATCAAAACCAGCAGAGTTTCATACGAGACCAGCTCTTGAACGATATCGAACCAGGTTTGGGAGCGATGTGCAGGAAGGGAGTGGGGGATCGTCGTGACAAAGCTCTCATGGACAGAACAAGACATGTTGCTTTCAAATAAAGGGGGAACTGGAGGAAAGGAGAAGGAAGAGGAGGAGGAGGAGGGAGGAAGGGCGAGTCAGTGGTGGTTTGCAGGTTCGGCGTGGCAAACGGGCAGGGAGATGGGCAAGCAGGGGGACTGGGGGCGGACTGGACACGGGGCAGGGGACAGGGTGGTGAAGGTGAGTGGTCTAAGACTGAAAATACTTGCCCTTCATTTTGATGTTTGGTACTGTGTGAATCCACCATAGAGAGAAAGCAAGAAAAACAACAAACAAAAAAACAACAAACAAAAAAAAAGGGGGTTGGGTGGAAAGGGGGAAGGGGGCACAAACAATATTTTATTCAATTGTTGTTTGAATAAAAATATTGTGTATCATAATCATACCAAAAGGAAACCTCTTGCAAAAAACGACATGAAAAACAGAGAAAGGAAGAAGAACCCAGTAACAAAAGGAAAAGAAAAGGCCACGGTGAAATAAGAAAAATAATGCAAAGATATAACTAGAGAAATATATATATATTCAATACTCCAAAGGAAAATGAGAGTCAGTAGCAAACAGTTGCAACAGTCTTGATATCAAAATGCCTTCACTGAGTTAGGGGGCATGCAAGGCACAGTGGGCAGAGCCAGGGAGGATGGGGGGGATCCCCCCTCCCAGGGATGGGGACAGCCTGGCCTCGTCCCGATGGGACACAGGGCTCCTGCCCATGGATGGAGGTGGCGGCAGAGCCAGATCTAGGGTCAAGCTGCCAGGGTGGCTGAGGGGGAGAAATGGGGGGAACCAGAGGGGAGAGGGGAAGGGTCCGGTTCTCCCACAGGGGAGAGGGTCCCTGGGAGCAGCGTGGACCTGTGGTATGAAGAAGGCTGGGGTGGTCAAGGGAGAGAGAAAGAGAGAGAAAGGGGGGGCCAGGCTAACACACATGTACACAGATTAATTCCAAACAAAAATCGAAACCAACTGAAACTGAACTCATAAAAAGAATAAATTACTTAAACTGAAACCGAAGAATTGTAATAAACCAAAGGAAATTAAAGAGATCCATGCAAACTTTCCCAGGCTTGCCAATTAACTGACTGCTACAGCACCATCCCTCATCCCCAGGAGGTGAACGGGCAGCAGCGAGCCCCTGCCTGCAGCCTGGGGCTCAGCTTCTGGAGTGCAAAGCATACGGACCAAACCCTGGCACCCCGGGGCACCCCAGGCAGGCAGCTCACTTTCCCTCTGTGCGTTCACTTCTACTCATGTCTCTCCATTTTAATGTGTCTCTTTTTTGATTTTGCTTCTCAGAGTGATCCCTATCTCTTTTCACAAGTTTTTTTTCTTCTTATTTCTCCCCCAGACAGCTGTGGGCCAGCGTGGGGGTGAGTGGGAGTGCGAGAGGGCGGGGGGAAGGCAGGAGCTACTTACACTTCACTTGCAGGATCTGGTCACTGAGGTTGGCCTGGATGTAGTAGGTGCTGTAGGGAGGCAGAACCAGCCCCAGGCTGTGGAGTGGAAGAGCAGACAGGCGGTGTAAGGCTTTACACCCAGCCCGAGCCCTTGGCTGGTCCCCAGTCCCTTCCTGGCACCCCCCTGGCAGCATCCAGCCCTGCCTAATGGCAGGCAGCAGCCCCGCTGTGTCCTCTCTCCAGCAACTGTACCCAGTGCTGTCCTGGGGCATCCAGGATCACTCCCACAGCACCCAGGGTCATCCTGGTGCCACTCAGCTTTATCCCCAGGGCATCCAAGGCCATCCTTAGAGCAACCAGGACCGTGCTCAGCGCAGAAGGTCCTTCTGAGGCACCCAGGGCCACCCTTGAAGCACACAGGGCCATCATGGCAACACCCAGTGTCATTCCCAGTGCACCTACTGCCATCCTGAGGCACCCAGGTTCTTCCCCAGGGCATCCAGGGGCATCTCCAGAGCACCTAGGGTCATTCTTGTGGCACTCAGGGCCATCCCAGGTGCACCCCAGAGCACTGGAGGTGGCAAGCCTATCCATCCTGGTCTGAGATGGGCAGAATGCCTGGGAACCAAGGCAGACATACATGGAAGAGGGACATGACATCCCTATAAGGGAGGAAAACAGGAAGAGACACAGTCCTTGAAAGAAGGGACAAATCCTTCCCACTGAGGAGAGACTTGATGACAACCATTAAGCAGGCATCAGCTACCAGTGAGCCAGGAGGGAGAGGGATCCGCCAGCCAGGAGTCCGGGTGTGGGATGGGATGAGAAAGAAGATGGCAGCAGGGGGTGCCAGGGCTGCCATGGGACATGATGCCGGAGGGAGCTGGGCTCCTGGGTGCTGGCTACAGTGGCTGGTGGCCTTAGGTGACATTGTTTGTGTAAGGTGCTGCCCAGCATAAGTGAGCACTGGAGGATGAGGGCCACATTCCTGACTCTCATCAGTTGTCACACCTTCACCTGACCCACTGAGACCTAGGCTGTCCCCCAGGCCACCCCTCCAGCTAGTCCTGCCTATGCCTGGCAGCACAGACTGGGCACCCCAGCAAGCATGGCAGATGCACATCAGGAGAGAGGGCAGAGGTGGTGGCATCCCAAACCACAGGTGGCAAGAAGAGGATGATGACTTTTTTCCTATTCAGTGCTGGCAACACTGTGCTGTCTGTGTCCCTGGGGAACATCCCTGTCCCAGTGAAGAGCCACAGGAGTGCAGGTTCCCCAGCAGCACCTTCCACCCTACAGATCAACTCACAGCCCCAGCCCCAGCTGTGTCACCCTGTGTCATTGCCCCCTCCTTGATAGTGCTGCTTGGCTCCAGAGGGGTGCCACTGTGCGGGGCAGGACCGGCACTGCATGGAGAACACCTGGCAGCACTGGGAGGTGGTTGTGACCCTTGCCAACGTAGTGAGGAGGAGGAGGAGGATACACTGGGCAGCAGGTGGGCCACATGGCTCCTCACAGGACGAAGGCAACATGAACGTGACGATGCCAGGGTCTTTAACACTTCTGCTGGTCCAAACTGGTGCAAACTGGGTGATAAATGTGGAGAGGAGCTTTGCTCTGCTCTGCCTCTGAAGCCACTGCCTGTGCTGCAGGGTGGGCATGGGTCACTGTCACCCACCCTGGAGCAGGTAGAGACCTGCGTGAGGCCAGGACTGTGCAGGCAAATGGTGACAGGGGTGTCCCTTGTCTGGCACCTTGCACACCAGCCCTTTAAGTGCCTGTCCTGAGCCCTGGGGACCGTGGCCCGGCTCACCAGTGCCCAGTACTGGCAGTTAGCACTTTTGGGAGTGCCCTCTAGAGTGTCACGGGCTGTGTACGATGATATGACAGCACACCGCAACCCCACAACCTATGGGACATGTTCCTGGTGACCTCGGGAAGCTCCCAAGCTGCAGGCACAAGAGAGCAGCCCTGTGCTGGTGTGGGTGCAGCTGATGCCGGGTCAGTGCGGCTGCATGGGCAGCACTGCTCACCTGTAGTTGGTGCTCTTGATGGGGGCCCACGTGTAAGTCCTGAATGCCTCATCGATGTATTGCTGCAGGTCAGAAGGAACCAGTCAGGCCTCCGCAGTGCCAGGATCCCACCAGAGCAGTGATGCAGGACCCCAGCACCAGATACAGCCCCTCACTCCCCACAGCTGGGACTGAGTGCTCAGCACAGTGACAGTTCTGGCTATGATCCCCTTTCCCTGCAATGTTACCTCATCCAGGGACTTGATGAGGGTCTTGATGAACCTCTGCCCATCGTTCCCATCAATCATGCTTCTCCGGATCTAGGGGACAGGGAGAAGGCAACTGAGGGCCACAGAGCCCAGCAATGTGCCCATGGGCACCCACCCCAGGGGGGTGGCACTGGAGACCCATGGGGTGCAGGGATGAGCAGCCTGGGGGGGGCGTCATCACACTGACATCCAGGGGACAGCGACCCAGTTCCCACTGTGTCCCCATGAGAGCTGTACTGGGACTCTTGGGATGAGATGCTCCCCAAGGCAGGCTTGAGGGGCTGAGTATCCTTTGCAACTGCAGACTGGGATGAGGGGGGACAGACTATACCCTAAAAGCTGCCCCTGGGTCTGCCCACCTCCTCCTTGTTCTCATCCTCCAGCTCAGCATCCAGGAAGTCCAGTGTCACTGGCTCACGGAAATTGATGATCTGCAGGCAGAAAGGGAGAGCTGGGGAAGTGCTCAGGGATACTGAAGCCGCTACTAAGTCCAGACAAACTCATCACAGTTTCCAGAATTAGCTCCTAACAACCACAGGAAGCCACATGTCCCACTAATCCTCTCTGCTGCTTCCTTGATGGACCCTTCTCACCTGGGGCTGCAGGTTGGGATGCAGCAGGACGTAGCCGTTCAGGTCGATGGCGAAGACATAACCGTTTGCCCCCAGCTGTAGGAAAACAGGAGGAGGGATGAAGTTGGCCAGGTGGCTCTGCATTGTACCATGTTCTTCCCTGCCAGCATGATCCCCTCATCTCTGCAGGCAGAGTTTGTCCCATGCCACCCTAGTTTCAGCCTTTTCTACCCATCTGTTTCTATTCTCAGGCCAACAGCAAGTCCCACCCCAGCTCTGGATTTTGCCTGCCGCCCCTTTCCCCAGGCTGGTAAGGTTCATTCCCTGCTGACCCTGCAAGGGTTTTGGCTCTGCTCCGGGTCTCAAAGCACCATTCAGCTCTGATCCCTGCCTGTCTGCCTGCTCTGGTCCCTGCCTGCCATCATGGCTTCTGCACCCTGCTACCCTCAGCACTGAGAGAGGTTCTATGGGCTGCTGGGAGATGCAGTTTGGGGCTCCCCACAGCAGACTCTCATGCTGGGCTCAGCAGCACAGGGCAGGGATGGTAGGGAAGGGTAGGGTTCCCCACGCACATTGTATCGTGGTGTCAGCCTCTTGATGTCGTTGAGAGCCACGTCGATCCCCATCACGCCCAGGATGAGCTGGTTCTGGAAGGAAGAGCAGGGAGGGAGGAGGAAATGGGGATGGACCTCTTCTCCCTCTGGGGACACGTGGGTCAGATCCGGATACCACAAGGGAACAGGGTGGGACATGCCAGCTCTCCAACAGCCCTCCATGGGAGGGACTTGCAGCTGCCAGATGTCCCCATTGAACCCAGAGAGCTAGCCAAGGCTCTTTTGGGTCCCAGAAATGGCAGTCACCCCTGGTCTCCACCCAGGGAGGGGGTGTAGAGCAGGCAGCACTCCAGCAGTGCCAATGCCTCTGATCCCAGCCATGCACCCACCATCAGGGCAGCCTCCTCACCCCATCATGGCCCCACATTGGGGGTCCTTGTGCAGCCAGGGCAGTGGCAGCCACAGTCTCTTACCTTCCTGTCACTGCTGTCCTCTGTCAAGTTGAACACCGGCAGCGTGCCTGTCACCACCAGGCCCAGCCCCTGCACAAGCACAGAACAGTGTCCCATGGCTACTCATCAGCCCCAGGGCTCAGACCTTGGGGTGGGCAGCAGAGGAGGGCTACTACCCTGGCAAGGGAGATGGGGGCATGTGCTGTGCAGGACCCTGTGGCTGGGCATCCCCACCTGCATCCCAGGGCTACATGGGACCCTGGGGCTGGTGTCCCCACCTGCACCCCAGGGCTGGGGGGTCCTTACCAGGGCATCCTGGTAGACATTAGTCCACTGAACTTGCTTGGCTCGGTTCCCAGCCAGGACCATGGGTCTGCCCAGCACGTCCAGGTACTCCTGCAGGGACACAGGGTGGAGGAAAGCATGACATGCATGCCTCCCTGCTCCAATCCAGTGACACTCTTGTACCCACGCGTGCCTCAGGGATTACTGCAAGTGCTAGCTACAGCCCCCTTGGCTCCCAGCCATCCCCAGGGCTGGGCTTGCTCCATCATGCCTGAACTACATCACTGTTGTCTCCCTGGCTGCCACCTCTGACCTTTTGGGATCTTCTTCTGGGGCAGCTTCCCCTTATCCTAGCTCACTCTGCTCTGGGGGTGTGTGTGGGGGTCAGCCCGTGTGCCACAATACCAGCTCTGCTCTGCAGGTCTGCCCTGCTCAGTGACCCAGCACCTGCCCACCATGGTACCTCATGCCCATCTGATAAAGAAAAGGGGCAGAAAAAGGGCAGTGGGATGGGGTGTAGGGTGGACATGTGTGGTTCTGCCAAACGGTGCTGCTGAGCTTGGTCCTGCCTGCACTTGCTCCCTGCCTGCACTCAGCTCAGCTCTGCTCTGTGCTGATTAACGCCTGATGTTTCATAATTAGTCACTGAGAAGGCTGCAGGTCCATGGGGAGCTGCAGAAGATGAATTACTTATTTCAATACTGTGAGGCCTGGCTGAGGGCTCAGCTCAGCTCCCCAGCTCACTGCCACACTGGCTGCCAGCCTTTGGGCTCTCTGCAGTGGGGCTGGGGCTGCCTGAGTGTGCCCTCAAGTGGAGCACCCTGGGAGGGCAGCTCTGCCCGTGGCTGCCTGCACTCTGCCCACTCGCACCCTGCCATACCTGTGTGTTGATGCGGATGGCACCAATGGAGGGGATTTCGAAGTAGTAACCTTGCAAAAGAAAGAGAATGCTGTTGGAGAGCCAGTTGTCTGCCTGTCTGGCAGTCTGGCTGTCCTGCTGTCCAGGCATCCAAGGTTGCAGAGCCAGTGTCTTGGTGGCAGTGGCATGCAGTGGAGCACCAGTGCCAGCCTCTGTGTAAGGGCTGAGCCCAGCACCAGGTGCCAGCCCTGCTCACCTTTGTTGGCACAGGCCATCCACTGCAGCGGGGTCACATCATAGTTGTGCTGCCCAACGGAGAAGGTAAAGACTCGCACCTGTGGCAGAGTGTGATGGTGAGGGCTGTCTGCTGGGTGCCCTGGTCCTCCACACCCAGCTGACAGCAGTCTCCCTGGGTCTGCCACGGCCTGCAGACCGTGGTGCCTGAGGCCAAACGCAGGTGGGCAGAAGAAGGCTCCTGTGAATGCTGGCTGTGCTAGCAGCAAGGGAGCTCCTCTCACCTTGCCCGGCCCTAGCCAGTCCTGTCCCCCAGCATCAGTGCGCTGGCCCAAGCCATCTACCCCAGGGGTCCTTGAGCTGGGGCATCACTGCACCCAGAGGGGTCTGTGTTCTCTGTGGGTCTTGCATGGACCAGAACACCCCACTCCATGGGTCTCCAGGTCCTGAGTGGAAAACAGCATCCTCCTGCCGATTTGTCTGCCTGCCAGTAGCCCTGTTGCCATGCTTGGCATATGCTCCCCACAGAGTCAGTGCTTGGGAAGCCCACTAGCCCAATCCCCTCCCCGGCAGCCCACAGGGTGCCTGGCCCCATGCCTCCTACACACCAAGGTAAGAGCAGACTATAAATGACACCACTGCGTCAGCCATACCATTAACGGGGCAGCAGCTCACTGCAGGAGCAGGCTGCTGGGGAGAGAGGATGGTGATGAGGTAAATGAGGCAGAAGCTAGCAGTGGAGCTAGAGCAGCTGTCTACCTCCTCAGCTAGCAGCCCCAGCCTGGCATGCAGGCCTGCAGCCCCTCACCGTCTTATTTGGCCAGTTGTACTTCTCAAAGACGTCCTGCACCCGGTCCTCACCACCATCCGTGAACATCATGATCATCTTGTTGCAGTTGGCACGTGTGATGTTGGACTGTGGGGCAGAGAGATGGCAGATGAGGTCGGATCCAGAGCAAGTGGTACTCGGTGCGGGGCTGGATGTGGCCAGGAGAGCAGGCCCAGACCCATCTCTTTTCCCAGCCTGTTTCTCTGGGGTGAGTGGACACAAGAAGGGACGCTATCTATTTGGAAATGAGGTGGTTATTCCCACTGAGCACCTAATAGCACTATACATCTTTATTTTGCCCCTGGCACAGTGTCTGGCTGGATCCAGCCCTCTTCATCCAGCCCTCCTAACTTTAAATATAATCAGCAAAACCTTGGCTCCAGCATGCCAGAGGGTGGGATATCCCCCTCAGCATTGCAAAGGAGGACAAGGAGAGCTCGGCATGCTACAGCCCCAGGCGCAGGGCAGCATCTGGGTGCTTGAAGCTCTCCTGATGCCCCCAGCACCTCTGGGTGCACTCTGCTCTACCTCCAGCCCATGGCCCAGTCCCCAGCTCACATTCTGCAGCTGGTCGAAGGCATACTCAAAGCCAGCCTTGTAGTCAGTTGTGCCCTTGGCCACCATCCCCTGCACATCCTCCTTGAAGACCTTCTTGTTCCGGATGTTGGCCTGGACCAGGTGCTTGAAGCATGATACCGGCTTCGCCTTCTCATTGAACTGGGAGGCAAAAGGGAGGGGAGCAGGTCACAGAAAGGGGACGGAGGAAGCCCCCAGCAGGCACAAACCACCTGCCATGCTCAGGTCCCATGAGCAGGAGGTGGCCAGAACATCCCGTGCCCCACATCCCAGGGAGAGCTGACGCTGAGACTAGAGCTTAGCTTGGGCCAAATTCAGCCCTGAGCCATCCGGTGTGGGTGCTGCCAGTACAGGGCTTGCCTGCAGTCTTGCTTCTGCAGGACTTGTGCAACCAGGCATCCCATGCCATGCTGTGCCATGCCATGCTGTGCCAGCAGTGGGAGCAGGTGCTGCCTCTTGCTCACAGCTTCATTTGCTGGCACTAGGGCCCATTCATTAGGGAAGCACTGAGCCAGCTAATGGAGCCCAGCCAGACACGTTAATTAGCACCAGCATGCTTGTGGCCAGACAGGGGAGGGCTGGCATGGGCTGGGTGCCCAATGACACACAGATGCAGTGGCACGGCCAGTGCTCTGTGTGAAGTCATGGTCTGGTGACAATGTCATGGGGGCATGATGTCACTGGCTGGTGGTGATGGACAGGAGGTGGCTGGTTGGGACTGTCCCAAGAGCATCTCTGCCAAATGCCCTGTAACATAGGCAGCCTTTGTTCACCATCATGTACAGCCGAGCCCTGAGAGCCATTTCCCTGCTTATGTGCAGGTGGGTGGTTAAGGAAAAAAAGGCATTTCTCACTCTGCCCCATGTCAGATGAGTCTGGGGGCAAAGGGCTCCCATTGTGGGGAGCTGGAAGCTGCCCAGGGGTACAGCCCTGCCACCCACCCCACAGCACTCACCGAGGCCACATTGACGTAGTCATCATCCGAGAGGGTGTCCAGCATCTCATAGACAGAGGTCTTCATCAGCTTGAGGGTTAGGCCACTCACGCTGCCGCTCCTGGCAGAGAGAGGGGTGCTGGGGACTCAGCAGTGAGGGGACATGGGGCTTCCCAACAGTGCTGTCTCATGCAACTTCCTCACGGCCACTGGTGGGACAGTGGCACCCCAGTGAGCTGTGCCACTGTTCTGGCCTGGCTTAGCCAGTACACTATCCATGTACTCACACGTCCACGATGATGACCATGTCCTTCGGGGAGGAGGCACCTTGGATGTACCTGCGGGGTGCAGAGGGGTTTCAGCTGCATTGATTCATTTTGGGGGGGATCCTAACCAGGCTGGGTGAAGGCCAAGAGCAAAGATCTGCCATGACATGGGTGGCCAGGGAGCTGTGCCAGGAGCACACTGTAGTGACCCTGCGGTGAGGGGCAGGGACAAGGCAGCGGCAGGCGAGCAGAGGCAGGGATGCAGCATGGCATGGCAGACTGCCAGCGACCCACTGCTCAGTACTGTGTCAGCCTAATGAGCTCTAAATGCTAAACTCTTCCATCATCGCAGGCCCTTTCCTGCGCACTGATTATGCTGACACACACATTCATATTGAGATGCTATTTACCCCCCTCACAGCTTCAAAGGCCAGGCTGATTAGGTTATTTTTAGCTACAAAGAGGAAAAAAAAATACTACTACGTATATCCTTCCCCCTGAAAACAATTAGGGAATCCTTCCTTGCCCCTGGAAGCATCTTGTCCTGCTCCCAGCCCCGCAGGCCCATCCTGCATGGGACAGAGCTGGTGTGGTGCTGAGCACCCATCCTGGCAATGGCCAGGCACAGCCCAGCCTCCTCATCCTACTGTGTGGGGTCTAGTCCTGCCGTGGCTGAAGTCCAAGGGAGCCTCATTATTGGCTTGATCAGGATCAGGCCTGACACAAATTAATTACTGTGTTACTCGTATCAATTACTCACCATTACTGGGGAGGACTGGGGAAGGGGCAGACTCTGATTGCTAATCCCAGGTCCTGATGTTCCCTAATTACAAGTGATTACCCTAGCAGGATGTAGGAAAAGGGATGCTGGTACATGGGACTGTCCTGGCTGTGTGGTCCTAGCACACCCTACTCATGCTGAGGTATAGGACAGGCAGGCAGCTGACTTTCTTCTTGCTAGCCCTGGGGCTGGAGGGCTTGATGCCTGCCTGGAGCCCAACTAAGATGCTGCCCGTAATGGGTTGTGGCAGCACATCCATCTCTGGCTGTCCTGCTCACATGAATATCCCAGGCTTGGTGGGAGAAGGCTGTGGTTAATGGTGCCATTCATCATGGAAGTGGAAGGCAGGCAAGTGGTACTGGTGGCCTCACCAAGACTGCAGGCAGGATGTGGTCCCTGCTGGGCCTGACAGCAGGACGGTGAGGGCTGTGTGTCACACCAGACCCCAGTGCGAGGGCAGGAGAGCAGCCCAAAGGGGGTGTGCTGGCCCCCTGCACAAAGGGTGCTGCTGCTCCTCTGTGGCTGCATGGGCAAGCAGGTGGCCAGTCGGCTACTGCAGAGGGAGCTGGGCTAGCTGGGCTTGGTAGCTCCCATATGCATCAGCAGTTCCCCCAAAACAGCCTGCCAGACACCCCTCTCCTAATAACCTGCAAAACTTCCTTGGCAGAGAACAGTTAATAATTAATGTGGAGCAATCAAAGACAATTAACCATAGTAGCAGGGCCACTGATTTTCTGACAAGGAGAGATGGCACCTCCCAGTGCAGGCAGGGGGCAGGGCAGGGGATGCTCCCCTGGGATACAGGGCTCCCTGAGCATGTGCCAGAGGCCTGCACCCACTCTCCTCCCCATGCCTGCATTTTCAGGCAGTGACCACAAGCATGACAGGGCTGCAGCTCTCCAGGCCCCATGGGCAGCCTATGAATGGGTCAAAGTGGGCTGAGGGGGAAGGGATTCAATCCCACCTCACTCGGTGTGTGGCTAAATGGCTGCTTGCAGCTATCACTCAACCGCAGCCTGGCGCTGCCTGCCCACTTCTTCCTCCACCCTCCCAGCTCACGGTTTCCAAGCCAGTTGTTCTCCCCTTTGGATGGGAATGCTGGCTGGGACTGAGTACCAGCAAGCAGGCTGAGGTACAGCTCTCCATGCTTGATCTGTATCCAAGGATTTATCTTTCCATTCCACTCTGCCTGCCCAGGAAGAGCTGAGAGCTGCAGCTTGGATGCCCCTGCCTGTTACTGTGTCCGTTTACCAATGCCAACCTCATGTGAGATGAAAAGGGGAGGGAGCTGCCTGCTCCCAGCTGGGAAGGGCTGGTGAAGGGACCCCCCCTCCCCACACAGCACCCCCTTACCAGGGCCGCCTGCGCACGTCGTAGAGGTCGATCTTATTGGGGGCTCTCCAAGGGGTGGCTGTGGGGGGAAGGCAGGCAGTGAGTGAGGCTGGGGACAAGGGGACATAGGAGGTGGGGCAGAGGGATGACCAGGACCAAGGAGGTGGCAAGCTCCATCTGGGAGCTCACGTTGATGGGCTTTAGCAGCACCCAGGGCCAGTGCTGGGAGATGCTTGCCCCTATCTGATGGTGAGAAGGGCCTGGGCTACCCTTGGCCAGTCTGCCTCCACCAGCAGCCACTCCCCACCATCCCCTGGCACGCACCAGGGTAGTAGCGGGTGACGCCAGTGGCACTGCCAAACACCTGCCAGAGCAGGGAGGGATCCTCCTTCCGGTTCTCAATGAAGACATCCTCCAGTGCCTGCGTCCAGTTCAGCTCGTTGAGGATGACAGTGGCTGCAGAAGACAGAGCTGTGTGAGTGTGTGGGAGCAGCAGAATTGGGGCTGGGCTAGGGGGTGACGTGGACCATAGTGTCCCCATGGTGATGGCAGGGAAGGTGAGGTGTGTCCCCTCTGCCTCTTCCCATGGAGGAGCCCACAGGAGCTTTGCAGCTGCTCCTGTATCACGCTGGGTCTGTTGCTCCCAAAGGACTCCAGCATCAGCCTGCTGTCCCTTGTCCCCAGAGACACCAGCCACCCTTCAGGGTTCCCCCGAGTGCTCATCAACCCTGTCCTCCAGCTCTGGGGCAGGGACAGCCACTGCTGGGGATGGATGGCTCGCCATCTCACCCCCTTCCTGGCCAAACACCCTGCTCTGCCTGCCACTGTGCCAGCCCTGCTCCCTGGGGACAGGCCCCAGCTGGGAAACCAAGGGGCTGTGCAGAGTCTCTCAGGTCCCATTCTGCATTCCTGCAGGCCCTTGCACCTGATGCAAAAGCAGTTAAGATGCCACCAAAGAGCAGTTATAAATTATTCAGTTATGAAAGCAAAAGATAAGCTGCTGGCAGCCCCAGACTGTGATTAATCAAGGAGGGGCTGGCAGTGCACAGCGGGGCAGTGAGGCAGGTATAGGGCTGGCCAGCTGGCAGGGACACTGCCTTGGGGACAGTGGGACCTCCTGGTGCTCACAGGGCTCTTTGGGGCACTTCAAACAGTTGGGAGCCCCCTGATACCCTCAGCACCCAGTGCCGGGCCACTCCAGGATGCTACTGAAGAAGACTCTCCTTTCTATGTCCATCTGTGTCTTCAAACCATGATTTACTCCATCCCTATCTCCTCAGCCATTTCTCAGCACTGTGCTGTTATCTGGGCACTTACGATGATTTCTTGTTTGGCTGTGTCAGAGGACATGGTTTTTCCTGGGAGAAGGGGCTGGGAGCAGGCTGCTGGGCTCCTGCCTGCCAGGAGCAGCCCCAGGCAGTGCTGCCAGCCTTGGTGGGCACCAGACTAGGCACTCACATGTCCCTGACAGCCCTATCAGCTCCTGCACCTCCAGCCTGTCAGGGCCCATCAGCAACACCAGGCTTGTGCTGAATGCAGCTCATACACTCTCCCTGCACAGAAACATAGCCCATATACCATTCCTGAGCACAAACACAGCCCCTGTATCATCTCTGAGCACAAATGCAGCCCCTATATCCTCCCTCTGCATGAATGTAGTCCCCACATCACCCCTCTGAACAAACACAGGCCCTATACCATCCCTGCAAACAAATGCAGTCCCTATATATTTCCTGCACATAAACACATCCCCTATATTCTCCTTGTGCATGAATGCAGCTCCTATACTTTCCCTGTGCATGAATGTAGCCCCCACATATCCCCATGAAAAAAATACAGCCTCTATGCCATCACTCAGCATGAAAGCTGCCCCTGTAACGATCCCTGCTGATCAGTGCAGCCCCTATACCATCCTTGTATGTGAACACAGCCCCTGTACCCCCCTGTGCACAAACACAGCTTGGACACTCTCCCTGTGCCCAGAGTGATGAGCTCATTTGATGGAGGCTATGTCCATGGTTGGGACAGCTCCTGTCCACCCTGGTCAAGGCCAGAGGTGCCAGCCTTCCCCAGCGATATCCCTGTCCCTGTCTCTATCTCGTCCCTGTCCCCATCAGGGTGAGCCCAGCCCCGCCCCAGCAGCGAGCGATTGCAGATTTAATTAAAAGTGGCACAGTAAATAAAACACATATAGGATGTAATTTGTGTGTGTAGCGAGGGGTGACGGAGGAGGGCGTCTCCGCAGTGCTTTAATTAGCGTGCCAGGCAGTGATAGTGCCTCTCTGCTGGGTCCCACTGGGGAGGTGCTCCCTACCCATGCCTCTGCAGGGACTGGCCATGTTTGCTGGTGTCCCTAGCAGGAGAGGGCACACAGTTGCCCCTGCCCCCACCCTCCAAACTCGCTCTCTGGGATGCAGCAGCTGAGCACCCTGCCCTGCACCCTGGCTTTTTGGAGCATCCTGGTGTGGCCAGACACAGTCTGACCCCTGTGCCCACAAACTGCTGGCCCATGGCTGCAGCCCCTGGGAAGGGGCTTTGTGAGGGTGTTCCCCCATTGGGACCCCCAACTGCCCATCCCCTACCCAGCATCCCTCTCTGGGCAACCCTGAGTCCCAGGAGCACATTAATCTCCAATGTGCTCTTGTCCCACAGCTGAGCAGGGTGATTTATGTGGCTGTGGCAGGGCATCAGCCGTGGCATTGGCTGGTGAGCTGGGGTGAAGAGGAATAAATACTTCATCCCACGCAGCCCACCCTGCTCGCATGATGTGTTTCATTAGCTGCCTGGCCTGTGCTAGCTGGGTAACAAAACTAATTGTGCATCTCTAATCCACTGCTGCCGCAGCAATGAAATGATCACACCAATGCTGCTCTGAGCACGGCTGTGCTGGTAACCAGCCTCTGTACCAGGAAAGTGCCATTTGGGGCAGGAATGTGAGCTCAGTCCCTGCCACCACCGTGATCACCCAGGAGCCATAAGCAAGTGCCACTGAAACAAAGGGGTGTGGGGACTGTGGTGCCCTCGGTAGTGCAGGGAGAGCTGGGGTGTTCCCCAACAGCAGTGCTGGAGGATGATCTCTGGCTGGGAGTGGTCCCCAGATCGGCGCAGAGCAGCCACTAGAGGGAAATGGAGACCGCTGTCACCATGTGCCACCGTGGCAGAGGGAGGTAGGAGAGCTCTGGAAGCTCAGGGACCGTGACATCTCCCAGTGGGGACTGAAAGCTGGTGTGGCATGTCCTATCCTATCCATATGTCCATCCATCCATTCCTCCATCCCTGAAAAAAAGGGAATGGGCTGGCCCACTGACCCATTCCCCCTTTCTGGAGCTTCACAGCCCCAGGGCTGACATCCCCTCCACTCCCAGGATGGCATCACCCTGTCCTGCCATCACCCTTGGCTACCTTCCTGCAGGATTTCAACTGCTTTTTCTCCCCTTTCACAAATACAGCCCCAAACAGCCCAAAGCCAGTGAAGAAGCATCCCTGCTTCACCCATTCCCACCATCCAGCCCTGTCTCTCCGCCTTCTGTAAGCAGTGAGTTGCCACCTCTGAAATTGCTCCTGCACGGATCTGCTCCATCCCTCTGATCGTCTCTGGTGCCCACTTTGAGCCTCCTTGAGCTCTTCTACAGGGAGGAACACATCTAGGTAGACACAGCCAAACTCTATCCTGTGCCATAATTACTATTTCTCTTCTGTTCTCCATAGCTTCCTAACAACTCCTAACCCCCAATTAGCTTCTTTGACCCATGCTGAAGATCCCTGGGAGGGACACATTGCCACCTCTCTCCTGACAGAGTTACTGTGCTTCTTCTCAGTGCCTGCCGGCCAGTGAGCCAGCCTGCCCCAGTACCAAGACCCAGCTCAGGTATCCCAAGGTGACAGTCTCCAGGGCTGTGGCATCCCAAGCAGGAGAAGTGGAGGCTGAGCCTGGCCTGGCAGCACACAGCAGAGCAGAGTGGGTGAGGAGGGGAACTCACAGCCTTTGTAGATGTCTGTGGGGATCTGCACAGCAGCGTACGAATAGTTAACTTTGGTCTTGAAGTTGTCATCATCAGTGAACTCCAGCTTCAAGGAGTTGGACTTCTCCCTCTCAATCTCTTCTCCGTCAGGATCGTCCTGGGGAAGGAGCAGAGCACATGGGGTTACCCAGAGGTGCTAGCCCCAGATTCATACTGGGAGCACCACTGCCCAAAACATCCTCCCATGGAGACTGGCAATACTGGCTCTCACACCAGACTTGCTCCACAGCCCAGGCAAGCCCCAGTGGCACAGGGGAGAGGGTGCCAGGAGCATGTGGACATGAAGGCAAGAGCTGGTTACCCCTTGCCTCTCTGGCTTTGGTAGCATGGCAGGTACTAAATCAGACAAAAAAACCCCCCAAACAAAAAAAAAAGCCTTGACAATCAATTAGCAGCAAAAGGCAACTATCAAAGAACAAATTAAAATGGAGTGCAGCTTAGTGCTCTGTCAATAAGCAATGCAAACAATATTTAATTATGGTGGAGAGAGGGTGAATTCCCCACTGCTGGTTCTAGAACACGTTCCCTCACCTTCCCTATCCTCCTCTCCCTTCCCAGGGCCCTGCTGCTAGTAACACCCCTCCAGAAAGGCAGGGCAGGGCTGAGCTGGTGCAGGCAAGACAGTGGGTGGCTGCAGGCAGAGGACAGGGTCCCAGTTGAGGTGCAAGGCCATGCAGGGAAGTGGGAGAAAAGGGGGTGGCATTGCTACAGAGATTGCCTGCACCATCCTGCTTGGAGAAAAAAAACCCAGGAGAAGGTGCTGGCTCCAGGCTGCCACATCCCTGCCATGGGCCCAGAGGCTGGGGAAGGCTGTTGCAACCTGCTGTGAGATGCTCAGGGTGGTAAACAGGAGAAGAAGGATGCTGCAGCATCTGCCCTTTAGAGCCCTGGAGCTCCATCCCTGCTGAAGAAGGGCCAAGTGCAGAGCTGCCTGCCCCATCCACAAGCAGGGACAGGCAACAGAGGGGCAGGGACGTGCCAAGCCTGAGCTGGGGACCAGGATGGCTCCAGACGCTTTCCCAGGCCCCTAGCTGTGGGAGTAAAAAGCGAGAGGGAGAGTATTTCCCTGGAGAAGCAGCTCAGTGACTCTCCCTTTGTGCCTCCCCCAGGCGAAGTGCCTATCTCAGAGCCCATGTAAGGCTGTCTGATTGCAGTAGCAGAGATCAGCCCTGCAGAAATGACAGCAGACGTGACTGGAAGTGTGAGTGGCTCCAGGCAGGGTTCGTGCTGTGATGGACAACTGTCCAGAAGGATGTCTCACGCTGTCCAATGGTAAAGCTCCCCAGCACCAGCGAGGACAAGGGGTAGGGGACAGTCCCATCCTGTTGTCCTTCGTGGCCCAGCATGAGCAGCTGTACCACTGGCCAGGCTCCTCTCAATAACTCAGGAGACAAAAGATCTGGACTTCTCAAGGGAAAAGCCATACATTTAAAGGAAAATGATGTGTTTGGTAAATAAACTATGACGCTTATTTAAAACCCATCCTAAACCCCTCCCCATCTCCCCTTTGCAGATGACACACAAAGATGCCACCTCCCTTGCACCAGCTCCAGCCAGCTACCAAGACAGTGACATTCCTCTGACATTGCAAGGGATAGCCAAACCATTCGCCACAGCTCAGGAGAACAACAGGATTGATATGCAAGGTTTGGGCTTTAATTCCAGCTGATGGATTGTGAGTATAAATAGGTTGCTGAGCCGATCCTGGCGTGGGGTCTCCAGCCACCCAGAAAGATGCTGAACTCAATTACAGTGGCAGTAGCCAAGTGGAAGGTGGGCAGGGACCGTTCCCATCTTCTCTGAGCCGTGTCACCATGATCAAAATCTAGATTACGCTCTCAATTTCAAGGAAATCTGGACAAAAGGCACAAAACCTACTGCTGGACTCCCTGAAAAGCCACAATGCTGCAGCAGAGCCAGCGCCCCAGCTGCGTGCTGGGCCAGGGGCTACCCAGAGAATGGATCCAACCCCAAACCTGCCATCAATGCGGGGCTCAGGTCTTAGGGGGAAAGAAGTTGTACACACAGTAGTTTGTCTCTGCCAACCTCCCTGAGCATCAGAGGGTGATTTAGAGGTGCTTGCTGAAAACAGGCAAGACAAAGCCATGGCCCCAAGCGCACCTGCAGCACCAAAACCTCAGCTTTGACACTAAAACTTTTTTCTCTTGAGCCCAGGAAAGTCCAGGTGACACCTCCTCATACCTCCCCATATCCAATCAGTGGGACACCCTGCCCAGGTCCAGCCCATCTGCTGTCCCTGCCACTGCTGGCAGCTGGGAAAATCCAGCCCTCCCCATTTCCCCCATGCCGGCATGGTTATTCCCCACTTCACCAGAGCTGGAACTACTGTATATAATTACTGCTCCTCTGTTTATCATTATTCTGTTACACCACCCACTTCTGAGGGGCTAATTTGTATTCTGCCAGGTTTGGCACCGTCTGGCTGCTCTCCTTCATGTAGCTGTAAGGAGGAATATGTAGAGATCTTGGAGACAAATATAAGCTATCTGTACGTAGGACACTTCATGTATCACTGACACCTATACAGCAAACAGACCCACAGAAAGAGCTGATGGTATCTAAGCTACATTTATCCTTTATCCATGAATCTCCCAACCTCAGCCAAGTGACTTCTGTTCAAGCCAGGTGGAATCTGGCCCCTGAAACGGGGTCACTTTCACTCAGCTGAAGACAGGCAAAGCTGTCACCAGCCCAGGCAGGGATGGGACCATCTCATTGCTAGGCTGGGGTTACAAGGAGCCACTGTGGGAAGGCAGGAAGAAGAAATTCTGCATTAAATATGTATTAGAGCAAAGGAAAAGATGATTCAAGTTCTCCTGGATTTCCACCACTTTAACTGCGAGCATCCTGGCAGGCCCCCAGCTAGATTTTGCAACATTTCTCATCATTACATTTCAAAAGCATTTGGAAACATCTAGTTATCTGCTACAGTATGTACAACGTAACACAAATAGGCGCTACAGTTTGAATATATTATTTGCTACACACCATTAGAAATTGACTCTGTAGCAATATATCAATATTATATGTATTTATTGCTTCAGCAAGAAGTCATCACACACCAAGAGCTTTTCTCATCTCCAGTGCTTTAGCAGCTGGGTTGCCAGTCACAACATCTTTTCTCGAGTCTCCCAAAATGACGGACAAGGGGTAAAACTCAGAGATGCCACAACACTGAGTAAGCACCAGTGGCACAACCTGACAGCTTTACTGGAGGCTGCCATGCTCTTGGCAAACACCTGCCCTCCACTCCATCCAGGCTGGTGCTGGCTGAGGAGAGCCAGCCTGCCCACAGCCACAAGGACAATTCAGAGGTCCCCAACAGTGAGGGGGTTTGGAGCTGTGGATTGAGCCAGGGATGTGACCTGGCACAGCAACAATGTCTCGTCCAGGCAGCTCCTGCAGATGCAGACACCCCGTTCATTGCTCATCTCCATGGGAACAAGCCATCACAGCTAATGATGACTGCTTAAATGGCACGGAGATGACAAACACAGGGCTGATCTGGCTCACAGCACAGGCGGCTGCTCTGGGAGGCCAGCTGGGGTTTAGCAGCTCTGGATGCACCAGGAAGCTGCAGCCTTCCCTGCAGTGCTCCTCCTGGTACCCCCAGCACCAGCAGAGCTTCTGTCATAGAACAGTTATAGAACAGTTATAGAACAGTTACAGTTACAGCTGGAAGAGACCTTGAAGATCACGGAGTCCAGCTTTTTTNCACAGAATGTGAGCCACATCACCCTGAGGGCATCCCTGCCCCCCAACACCTGACCATGAATATATCACACTGAGTTCCCCACATATCCATTTAAATTTCCCAGGGGCACTCATCCCTGCTAAGTCTGGAAAAGCCAGAGAAATATTGATATCAACATGCTGTAATGAGTCCTAATAATGAATACAAATGGGATGTGTGGCTCAATTCACCTGCAAGCCTTAAGGCATTTTGAAAGGTGTGTGTGGGTCACTGCTGTTCTCTGCAGGTGAGGGGAACTGAGTCCCAGGGCACAGGACCATTTGCCCAATGTCATGTGAAAAGCTGGGGAGAAAACTGGTGACAGAACGTACTCATCCACCTCACATGTTCCTGCACAAGCTGTCCTGGGCGAGCCTGCTCCCACTTTCTGCGACAGAAAGATTTTGAGACCATCCAGTAAAAGCACTTCACCCCATTTGGAAAGTCTAAGGAAACATCAACACCCCCCCCCCCATTT
>VWZO01017506.1:281867-463469 GCA_013396975.1 Bucco capensis
TATTTTTCCCTTAACCTCAAATCCACCACTGCCCTGCACCATCTCTGAGGTGAGGAGCTGGGCCCATCTGCAGGGTTGTGGTCCTGTCTTCTGACCCCCAGCAAAGCACATGGCTGAGAAACTCCAAGTACATGCAAAAGGGCATTTCTACTTCCTAAATATCTTGGCTTTTCCTGAAATGTGGCATTTTAATGACAGGGAGGGAGATGGTGTGTTCTCCAGTCACATTCCTGCTTTCATAGCAGCCCATGTTACAAATAACAATCAGCCTCTCCTGCCAGCCTGCTCCCCTATCCCCCTTTGCTTTTTTTAATCTTCGCCAAAGGTACTGCTTAGAGATCTTTCTGTACCATTTATTTTTAAATTACCAGCCAGAAAAGAGAAGAAGGGAGGAAAAAAAAAAGAAAAAAAGGGAAAAGAAACTTCTGGGGCTGATAGCTTATCGGGAGGAAATCCAAATGTCACACTAGTTGAGAAAGTTGGAAGATTAAATTTTCCAACACCCTTCATCTGCTGCTGACATTTAGGGGCTTTTTTTCCCCTTCTCCTCCCTCTCCTCGCTCCATCTCCCAAGCAGGGTGAGCAGTGAGGGGACCAGTGCTGTGCTCTTCCCTGCCTCCCTCCTGTGTGCTGCTGAGGATGGCAACACCCCTTGCTCTCACCCCTCCCCAGGGACCTCGAGCAGGCAGGTGGGTGCCAGAGAGCTGCCCTGGGGCAAGGATACCTTCATGAAGCTGTGCTGCTTGCCATTGAAGAATGGTATGTCCCAGGGATTTTGGCCTCAGCTGTGTCTTAAGCATCATGCCCTGGCATAAATGCCATACTACAGATGGAAAATCACTTTATTTCTGTGTTGTTCTTCCTGTGATAGCCAAAGGAGAACATCTGCTGATTTGAACACCTCCCTGGAAAAACCTCATAGCCCTTGCTAGTGGGGAAAGGTACAAACTTTGCTTCTGAAAACATTTTTAGTCTATGGGACTCCCAAGAAAATTTTATGATGTTCCCATTTGTTCAAAACCACTTGGAAATCAAAAATCTGTTTAGGAAGATAGTGGAGCTGAGGTGCAAGCAAAATTAATAGGAAGCTCATTTCTTTCTCACTGTAGTCAAAGCTGGCATAAGGCTTGTGAATAAGCCCCAGCTATGTTGAATAGGCATTCAGAACTAACTCCATTTCAGCTAGATCCTGCTCAATTTAAATATAAAAATTGAAGATAAATAAAGAAAAGATAGAAAGAGTACTATTTAGTCCCATTCAGAACTTCTGGTATCATCTCCTTCCTTTTTTATTTCAGCATCACCTTCTTTTCTCTCCATTATTTTTGCTGGAATTAAATTTGCTGGGATCTCACCAGGAAGCAGCAACAGCACTGACAGGGAAGTGCCCTCCCTGTCAAACTCACAAACCTCAGCAGTGAGACACCCCCAATTTTGCTTGCTATTTCTCCAGAGGAGAACTGAAGTCAGTGTGGTGAGTGATGGATTTGCAGGGCTGCTCCTTCCTGATGACATGCCATCTCACTTGGGGAAGAGCTGGGGACTGGGGTCCCCAGGGACACTGTACCACAACACACTGTGCAGTTTCTCCCTGTGCCTTGAGGGCTCAGTGGGCACAGCTCCAAGGTTAAGATGCCTCCTCTTTCCTAATCCTGCCTAACGTAACCAGGATGGTTTCTTCCAGAAATGGCTAAGCCCAAAGCTAACAGGCAGGAGCTACCAGCTTGGACCACCACTGCTGACACTAGCTGGGTGTGAGCAGCCAGGACCAGTCAGGGTAACACTGGCCATGGGGATGCCCAGCTCCCCATTCCCTGCCCCGTGGCAGTGATAGTAAAAGCCTTGCCTAGCCTGATGGATGCATCAGTCTTGCACCTTGGTCTCCTGGGCAGGGAGGTGCCTAGCTCCCCAGGCTGTCTCCTCCTGCCTTGACTGCCAGCCAGTTTTTCCTCTGCTTCTATCCAAAATCCACTTTAATGCATTTTAAGCCTATTAGCACCATCCTCTCTGGAGTGGCCATGGAGAGTAGGATCCTGCCTCCCTCCTTTTACAGCTTTTCCTAGGGTGGGAGGGATAGAAGACATCTCCCACTATGAAGGAGCAGGACTCTAAGCAGGGAGTCCTGTTTGGCAGAGCAAATGCCCTCCCCTTCAGTCACAGCGTCTGCCAGACCTCTTTGTCTCACCTCCCAGACTCTCCTTGGCTCTGGCTCCCCCTGCCAAGGACCCCTCCTGCTGTCACCACCTGGGGACAATGGCACCAGCTGTTTGTCAGTAACTCTGCTTTGAAGGCATTGTCCTCTGCTCCAGCCTGCCTCAGGCTTTGCTCTGGGGCATCACCTCCAAGGGTGGATGAGGACAGCTGGAGCTCAGCACAGGGCACATTGCCTGAGCTGGTAGGACTCCATCAAGCCCAGATTCTCCCTTCCTTCTGCACAGGGTCTTCTGAAGGTTCACAGAGTCACACAAGTGCTATTTTCAGCTGATACCATGTGGTTTGCAGGTGGTTTGCTGCTAACACCACGTGCTACCACTCCTCCCCTTGCACTGTGGTACTGTCCCCCAATGGCACATCTGCTGTTGGCTCTGCCTTGTGGCATGGACCGGTTCTGGGACACCAGTGCTGGCTGGGGCTTCCCCCAAGCCCCCGTCCCACTCTGCTCAGGGCTCCTGGCCAGCCCCAAGGACATTGTGACTCACCCTCTACCCAGCAGCCCTGTGCTGAGAGTATCAATGACCCAGCAAGCACCTATTTGGAAGGGTCCCATAGCACAGCACAACACAGGACTAGCATGACTCGTCACCTGCCAGCAAAGCAGGGTGCTGCAGGGAAGCCATTGCTGGCAAAGTGCCCTGCACTCATGGTGCAGCACCTGAGTGCCGTCACCATCACCATCCCTGCACGGGGGAGCTAGCAGATGCCAGCCCCCTCGGGAGCCCTCGGAGAACAGAGCTATCAGGTCTGTATTTAAAGCACTGATTGCCAGAAATCACAGGATGGCTGTGCTGGGAGGGGGGCAGAGAATTAGATTCAGTCTTTAATTAAAGGTTTGCTCTTCATTTGAATTTCAGATGCCAGCTTTAATTTTAGAAACTTTTGCAGGCAGTGTAGCGACCTGCTCACCTGCCTGCTGCCAGGCCTGCTGCTGCCGGGCAGATGCCACCATGGCTTGGCTTAGTGGGACACAGCTGTGCCCCAGGCACTTGCTGCCCACTGCAGAGACTTGTTATGCTAGCTGTAATGACTGCTGTGTCATGCCATCCTGATATGGTGCTGGGACAGCCCCAGCAAGGGGATCAGCGTGGGGTCAGGGTGGTGACTGTGGCAGTGGTGCAGTAGGGATGGTACTCACGTTATTTGGTACTCATGAATTCAATACTCACGTATTCAGTACTCACGTATTCAGTGTCAGCCTTGGAGTCATAGTACTCGATATCTTCCTCCTGCAGAGAAAAGGGAGAGATGGGTTAGTGCTGGGCACAGATTGGGATTGCTGATGGGTCCCTCCTCCTACATCCCTGAGGACCATACCCTGCACACCCCTGGGACATGGTTGGAACCCCACACTCCCTTGTCAACCTTCCAGGGACCAGCCATCACCTGCTGTGCTTGCCTCCACTCACAGCTGCCACTGAGTTGCAGCAGTGCAGGGCCATGCACAGCCTCTGTCATGGTCAAACAGCCCCGTGACGGTGCCACTGGCAGGACTGTGATCTCTGCACTGGACGAGGTGTGAGGCTGCACTGTGTGTCAGCACGGGGAATGCTTTGATCCTGTTGCAAGCATTGGGAGCCACGAGCCAGGCATGGGCAGTGCGGCAGGCAGTGGCCCCGCAACCAGCAGAGCTCCTCTCCCTGTGTCAAAGACACAGGGAGAAGAGTGTCCTAACTTCCATGGAGAAACACATGTCATTAATTTGGGGTATTTAGAGCCTACTTAGACAGAAAGGTCTGCTCAGATTCCTCTTTCCCGCGTATCAGGACGTGAGGCAGCTGATAAAATTCCTAAAGAGGCAATTCTGAGAGCAGCCATGCTGTCACAACAGCGTTTCGTGTGCCATCAGAAGGGGTAATTAAAGGGCACTCGGAGACTCTTCTGGGCATGCTGGGACATGAGCGTGATGCAGGCACACCAGCAGCCGTCACAGCACTAACATGTCTGCCACTCAATCAGCCGTCAGCAGCCGCCACACACACCAGCCTTCCTCTCCAGTGCACAGGCAGCGCTTTGGGATGATTAGTGCTGTTATTATTTAATGAGGAAAGCAATCTGGACCCTGAACAGAAACCCTGCCAAAACTTTAACAGTGCTGACTGTATCCTCATCCTCCCCACTCCTGCTTGGCTGCTGCCTCTGTGGCACCCAGACTGGTCACTGGCTCCTGCTGGGGCTGGTGGCACCATGACAGACAACCCAGCCTAGCCCCATGGGCCTGTGACGGGGCTGGTGGCACCATGATGTCCAGCCCAGCCCACCTACATGCTTATGCCAAGGCTGGTGGCACTATGATGCCCAGCCCAGTCTGGCCACAGGCTTGTGCTGGGGTATGGGACTGGCAGGTCCAAGCAGCTTGCCAGCTGGCAGCACCTGCTCCACTGCCCTGGTGGAATGACTAACCAGCATCATCCTTTAGTCACAAACCTGCTCCCTAGAGCTGTTTGCTCTGCCTCTCCAGGCTACCAAGACACAAGATCACCAAGCAGTGGGAAAACCCCTGGAGCAGCAATGCTGCTCTCTTAGGGGCACTGGTGGCAGAGGGACTCTGGCAGCCTGCGTGGTCGATGTCCCCCTGGGATGGGGAATGCAAAGGGCAGTTTCAGCATACTCCTGAGTAGAGGAGTCTGTCCCTCCCACAGGCCCTGCAGCTCTGATCAGTCATAAGGCAGCACCAAGAGGGGAAAGTGAAAAAAATTCAACACAGCATCTTCCAATTTCTGCTATTAAAAAGCCTAGTCATTAAGGGAATGTACTTATTCATTATCTGTGATTTGTTGTGAAATGTTGAGGGGTTTACAACAACAAGAAAAAGAAAAAAATTAATTTCTCTTTGGATGCCCTGGCAGTGCCACTCCTGGCCCCACGCATGCCCCTGCCCCTTGCTGCCACTGCCTCTCCTTGGGTCTGCGGCCATCTGCACTTCCTAATTAAAGGAAACCCCGGGAGAGCCGCAACAGAAATGAGTTAATTTCATGTTTAATGATCTTTAATCAGAAGTGAGTGTGACTAACAACAGCCATCCAGAAGGTGCTTTGTTATTCATTTTATCTTCTATTGGCTCCTCCAGAAAGCTCAAATCCCCTTTGACACGTGCTGACCCTGCTCCTGCAGTGGGTGAGAGGGTATGAGGTGATGCTCAGGAAGGAAAGCTAGGCCCCTGCTCCTGCCTTCACCTGCTCATCGCATGGCATTGGGAGTAGACCTCCTGCAAGGATGTCTCTCCCATTGCTTTTCCTAGGGATCACAGAGCCCTTGCCATGGACTTTTCAAGCCCTGACAACCTCAGGAGCAGACGAGTGAGTTTCTGGTCCAGCTCCACGCCATAGCTCAGGTTTTCATACATGAGATGGCACATGTGGAACGTGTGCTGTGCATCCCAGCCCACTGTATGCCTATGTGGATACAAGCCAGGTGACCAGGATCTGTGCCTGCTCAGACTTGCGAGCAATTCAGCAGGTGAGGAGAGCAAGTGGGAGCTGGCATGCCCACACAGCACCGATGGCTCTGCTCATGAGTCCATCTCTCCTCTGCCATCAGCACTTACAATGGGCAGTGAATATTTAAGGAGTTTTCCATGTCCCTGAACCATTACGCACACAGAAATAGCAACACAGTTTGCTTACAGTTGCACCTTTCGTATGGGAGATAGCCTGCAGTGTGTTACACAGCTTTCCCCACACCTGCAGCACCCGCAGCCTCTCGTCTGCATTAAAGCTGGGTGGCAGCAGGGAATGAGCAGGACGACACAGCGCATTCCCACCAGCATCACCCCTGCCAAGCCCACCCACATCGGGAGCAGTAGCATGGGACTGGCTGATGGCCATGCCTAGGGACTGGTCCATGCCAGCCAGTTTGCCCAGCTGGCAGTTGGGGCTGGAGTGCTCACCCCAAGGTCTCCCAGCCCTGCCATAAGCACAGCAGCCTTCTGGGCTGTGTAACAAGGCAAAGACAGTGTTTCTGCAACAGCTGTCATGAGGTGTTGGGAGGGTCACAGCCTGGAACAGGCTCCCAAAGGGACTGGATGAATTCTTAGGAGAAATTCCTACCTGCAATCACAGCCACACCTGGCTCTGGTCATTAGGAAAAACACTAGTGGCTGGTAGGGGCTGAACTCTATTTCCACTGGGCTAGAGCTATCCTTGTCCATACACATTGTGGTGAATCCTTCCGCAGTCCCCAGGAAGAGGAAAATACTCACAGTAAACCCCAGCCACCACGGGCTGTCAGACGGACCCAGACCAGTCTGGTGAGGCCTATGCCTTCTCCTGCAGCCCTTGCCATGCAAGCCCTATCCATCAGCAGAGGCCATATGCATTACCCAGGACAGGTGGAAACAGTCATCATAATCTGCCTTGGCATCTTTTTTTTTAAAAGCAATTTCCTCCCTCTGCCTCTCTGACAGAGCTGGGGAAATATTTAAGTGACCCGTCAACAGTTTTTTTTATCTCCTTGAGAAGATGTTTTATCTGATCACGCCTCACCAGCTATTCTTCTTTACACAGCATCTCCTGTTCACTCACACTCCTTTGTGCTTGCCCCAAATGAGAGGTTTCTGCCTCTCCCCTCCACTGCATCCAGGCATTGCAGGAATGTCAGCCCCCGTGCCGAGCCAGTGGGTGCTGGGGAGCCTGTGTCCTGCCAGTGATGGGGTAGAAAGACAGCACTGGGAAGAAAGTCAGCAGCCCCCACACCAAACTGTCACACCCATGGGACCATCATGGATGGCCTAGCAGAGTGGGGGGTGAGGGGAGCCCCCTGGAGCTCCATACTTGGATTTTAAAAGGGAACAGCAGTGAGATTGGGTTTTTGTGAATGATTTTCCTGTTCTGCTTTTTGGCCAGAATGGCTTTACAGCAAGGTTGGTGCTTTAACACAGTAATTCTCCGAGCGTAATGAAAGCTGACATTATATCAAACACAATAAAGACTCTCAGTTGATGGAGATCATTCCTGAACACACAAACCCATTAAACTGAGAAAAAAAATATCAATTCTACACACTTGCCAGCCAAAAGAAAATGTGATTTGTTATCTAAAAGGGGGATATAAACACAGCTTCAATGCACTTTCTGTGCTGTAATGAAAACTGGGTTTGAAATGGCAAGACGACTGCAAATTAGAGTATTTGATTTTATTTTCTAACTTTTTAGGTAAACCTTCTACAAGGGCAAGTGCAAGGTTATGGTGACAATCGTTCTGTTCTTGGCTGATAAGTAGGATCTGTAATTAAAGGAGGAGAAAAATGAAAGGGGGGATAAGATGCTGGCGTTTGCCCTTCTAATGCTGCTTTGAACACAAAGTCCTGCCTGCATGGCCATGGCAAACCCACTGGAGCAGCCACCGGTGCCCACACCTGGCATGGCACAGCCCCCAATCCCATCGCTGTGCTGCCAGATGGAGCAGCTGGTCATCAGGGCCCTATGCCTGGAGGGATGCTGCACCCAGGGCTGCATGGCCACAGAGGGGCATGCAGCTGTGCCACCGTGTCCCTCTGCTTTACCCCTCACCTTTCTTTGGCAGCCGGGAGTGAAATCTCTGTTATTCCTCCTGTCCTTCCCCATTTAGCAAACAGTGATCCTGTTTTCCCTGGAGTTTCATTTCTAATGGAGCTTGAAATTATCTGGGCTTTGTTATTTGCTTGTGAGCTTGCAGGCAAGGGTTATGGATGGAGGCAGTGGCGTGGGGCTGTCCAGTGTCTGTGCTCCCTCTGCCACATCCGCGCACACCACTGCACCCCAAATCCACCCATGCTGCCCCCAGTTAAACTCACTCTCTCCCCAGCAGCTCTTATGTCTGCAGCTCAATGTATAGTGAAAGGGCCTGCTGGGCTCTGACCCTTCAAACACCCCTGTCCTCTCCTGAAAGGTAGGGAGAGGTGGGAGGCAGGGGTGATGCAAGTGGAGGAAGAAGGAAGAGGGGAGCTTCCCAGTGTAGCAATGGAAAATGCAATGGGGAAGAAGAACTGGGAGAAAAACAACAGTAATAAACATTTTATGAAGCAGAAAATGGCTTATAAAGAAGTCAACTTCTACAGGCAATTTATATAATCCTGCCAAGCACTCCTAAATGCAGGGCCGGCTCTCTGCAGTTTGGAGTGTCCCTTAAAGGGACAAATAGCTTCAGCAGCCCCAGCAGACTGACACACAGTGGTGACGATGCCCTGGGATGCATTTCACAGCTGGCAGTGCAGATCTGCATCCCCTGGGTCAGCATGGCCCCTGCTCCTGCATGCCATGGGGGTGTGGCATGCCGAAGTCCACACTGATAGTGCTGGGATGAGGCAGGAGGTCTGGAAAAGGACCTAAGGCAATGGAAAACCCTGGAGAAAGTGGAACATGTGGGCAGAGAGGAGCTGGGTGAAAATGGAGCCAGCAGGGATGCCCAAGAGGCAGCATGGCCGCTTATCAGTGAGGATGGATACAAAACACAGCAGTAAAAACTCTGCATGACTTACCAGCATTTTTATAGGTATGTTTTGCAGGTCTCTTGTCTGAGCACATTGGCAAACAGGATGGAAACCTGGTCAATAGCATCTCAGTGCGGGCTGTAGCCCTGGCACCTCCATCTGCTGCTGGGCATGGTCTGCACAAGGGGCTCAGCACCACCACCACAGCTGGGGGACAGGGCTAGGGATATTCAGAGCAGGGGGACAGCCCTGATGTGCCTCCAGGGACAGAATCCTGTGGCTATGTCCATAGTGAAGCCAGCCTGTCCCGATGGACCCCCTGCAGAATCCTGGATGCAAGCCTAGAGGCCAGAAGCTTCTCACTGGGAAATCTTGTTGGCCAGGCTAGGAACTTTTTGTAGTCTCTCATCATACCAGTGCTGCGTGGTCCCAGCGCCCTGTTAGTGCTGAGTAAAGGGGCATGATCACCTCCCTGCTCCTGCTGCCAACACTGTTCCTGATCCAGGCCAGGATGCCATTGGCCTTCTTGGCCACCTGGGAATATATAGGTCATAAGCAACCTGAATGGGAGCCCACTCTGTGGCATTGGAACCCAGCTCTCACCTTTCCACTGCTTTGCCAGACTTCACCAGTGGATGAACATGCATCCCTGGGAGACCTTCACTGTGCAGGCAGGGCAGGGCACAGCCTTTCCCTCTTCCAAATCACTGAGGATGATACAACAGCCACAGCCTGCCCTGCCAACCCCTCGTCCCTGCCCACTGTGCCACCCTGAGCTGCCACCCAGCCCTGGGGTGAAAAGAGCTGGAGAGACAGCATGAGGCGTGCCCTGGGTGCCACTGCATAGGTGACCGTGGGCCAAGACTGCTTTGGGCAATAGAAAGTGATCCTGTGTGCAGGGGAGCTCTGGCGACATGAAGGGACATGACCCCAGCTCAGCACAGCCAGGAGACATAGAAGCCTGAGGGTGGGTGAGGACCAGGGACAGAGATGGGGCAGAGGAAAGTGTTTGAGATCAGGCAGGGACTTTGCAAAGCCCTCTGAGGTGAGAGACTGAGCCCAGCCCCTTCAGAAAGGTCAGCATGACTGGCGTGCAGCTTAGAAGACCAAAAAGGGTGAGAAAAAAAGAAACTTTCCCCATGTAGCTGTTCATGAGCAATTGCTGGCAGCAGCCTCCCAGCCGCTGAGGCTCCTGCTTCTGTTTCATTTTCCCCTGGACTTCCATAGCAACCCATCTGCAGCGAGGTTTAATGGGGGTGCCATTAGCACTAATGCAGCGCAAACACTCAGCATCTGCCAGCGTGCCTTCAGATGGAAACAAAAATAACCGCGCTCGCCGCAATCTGTCATCTGCTCCGGCGCGAGGCTAGGATGCGACGCGCTGGGAGAGGAGGGGAGAGCTGCGGCCAGAAGGACCGAGCTGCTGGCTGGGAAGGGAGGAGAGGAGGAGCTGGGAATGCTGCGCTGCTGCTTTCCCCGACTGGTGCCTGTGCCCAGGCAGCAGCAGAGCCAGTGTCACCAGTGATGGCACACAGGTCTGAGTGTGCCCTGCCACCTTACGGATGAAGGATGGCAAAAGGAGGTTCAATTCCACCAGTGAGAGCTATTTATGCAGCACCTTGGTGCCTCTGCTCTGCCCGGGAACCAAGGCTGATGGGGGCAGGGCTGAGGCAGGCAGGGCTGGGGCAGGCAGGGCTGCCTGCTGGGAGGGAGCAAAGGTCCAGCGCCCCAGGTGCTGTGAGCAGAGCAGGGCCAGTCCATCAAGTGTCCCAGCCGTGCCTGGGCTGTCCTGATAAAGCTGCGGTGAGCTCTGTGTTGACGCATGGCTGCACATTGTTTCTGGGTGACTCGCTCCTAATTACCTTGATTAAGTGGTTGCAAACAGTGCTATTAAAAATATTTTTTCTGTGAAAGTGGATTTCTGAAAGGTTTGTGCCATGAATGGCAAAACGAGCCAAGAGCTCCCCAGTGCTACAGCCTTTCCCAGGATGTTTTGTATCCTGACTGTTAATACCTTCGCAGCACAAGGCAGTCAGACCTGGGCAGAGAAGGAGCTCTTTGGGCCTGCAGCAGAAGCCCATTCCTGCAGCCCAGGAGATGAGCAGAAGCACTGAGGACTGTTGCAAAACACAGAGACCTTGCTCCAGCTCTGCCCCCTCTGCCTGTGCTCCAGGCACAGGACATCCAATCCTGGGTGCCAGCCCAGTATATGGTGCCTGGAGCGACCACGATGCCTCCTTGGTGCTTGCAGCCAAGCTTTGGGTGCTGCTCAGGGATCATCTGTTCCAGGGCTCCTGACCCCAGACAACACACAGATCAGACCAGCACTAGGAAAAGAGATTAAGAACCCATGGGCCATGCCTGTGGTCTGCCCCGGTGCTGCTCCTGGCCTCCACTGGGAGCCCTGAGCCTGCAACCAAGGTGCCAATGAGGCACTGGTGTTGGCATCAGCCTGTGTCCACATCAGACCTCGTTACCCTCCTAATATCCTCTCCACCAGCCTCCCAGAAAAAGGTGAGAGTAAATAATCAGTGCTCTCACGCAGAAAGGTCTTGGTGACCACTGGTGCTAGTGACAGCTGTCAGCTAGACTGGAGGGCCAGTGGGGATACCTCGCCCCTCCTTAGCAAGGTTGCTTCTGGTCATGAAGGGAAGGCTTAGCATCTCCAGATGCCTGTGGGACACAGTGCCTGGTGGGATGAGAAATGGCCACAGGTATCCACCCCATACCAGCCATGTGGTGAACAAAAGCCGAGAGGCTCAACACCTTGCTTTCTCTTCTGCTCCTCCTGCCTCATCCTCTCTACATCAAACCCTGGTGATCATCACCAATGGCAGGAGGGTCTGCAGGAGTGGGATATGGCTCCAGGTCCTCATCTCCTCCCCCCTGAGTAGATGGCAGTTGCAGACAGAGAAGACTCCCCTCAAAACACACCAGCAAGGCCCATCAGTGCGATGGTCCCCATGGTGACTGCAGAGGGTTCCCTGGGGCCAGGCAGGATCTGTCCCAGCCTGGAGGAAGAAGCTGGGTGGCTCAGGAGTGTTTTTTATTGTAGACTCCATTTGCACTGGAAGTAAAACAGTCTTTCCTTCCTTTTGCATTATTGTTATAATTTGAGAGCATTTCCAGGCAGAATCCTTCAGGTTCCTGCTGAGCACTATCACTGCCAGAATTACAAAGTCAAATGCAATCATTAAACTCACATCTTCCCTCTTCCAGCCCAGACTGCTCCTTCCCCCAGAAACAGGCCCCACCACAACTGCTGTCAAGTGCCACAGAGGAGCTGGTCTGTGACTGTGGGCGCTGCCGTTACCCACCATGAGACCCCACTCAGCACCAAAACCACCAGCTGCTGAAGATGGTGGAGGGCAAGAGTTGTCTCAGCCCCAAATCCTCAGTGCTGAGCCACCATCTTGACCTTCACCTCCTGCCTTCTCCTTACAGGGCGTGCAGGAAGAGGTAAGGCTGGAAATGAGCTCAAAATCACATCATTTGCTCTCATTAGTGCTGGCAGGTAGCAATGCCAGGGCCACCTGTGTGCCAAGCAGCATGGCATGGTCAAGGAGCTGAGAACACAGGCAAGGAGGGAAGGAAGAACTGAGGGATGGGAGCAGGGGTGGGATGAGGAGCCACTTCTTGTACCAGGAATCATCCCCCAAGTCAGTGTCTCCACAGAGCTCAGTGTCCAGGAAGGAAGGGGATGGGAGCAGCTGGGGCGTGTGGAGCCTTACCCGGATGTTGTCCTGCCAGTGGTGAGCCTTCTGGAACTTCTCTGCTGCATTGGCAAGTCTCTGCAAAGCAAGAGGGAGAGGAGAAGTGAGCCCTGGGAAAGCAAGAGGAGCCAGGCGTGGCCCACATCAATACAGCACCACAGGTGCTGTCCCAGCAACCACCATCCTTCTGTTTAGGGGATCCCCCAGGACCCTGTCTGCACAGGCCAAAGGGCAGGAGGGGGCAACTGTGAGCAGCAGTGACTGGAGAAGGATGTCCTAGGAAGCTGATCCATTTCTGCTTGCTCCCGCTTTTCCCAAAGCAGGTTGGTGTCTCCAGAGGGAGACTGTGCTGCCACTTGAACTCAGCCAGGGCTGAGCCATCACAGCTTGGCAGCTGTTGCTGTTGCCACTGGAGCTGGGTAGGCTCTCATTTGTGGGACAGGGGAAGGGCTGAATCCAGGTCCCTGCACTGACAGACCCCAGCTCTCTGCAAGGCAGACCCTTCAAAACTGCCTCAAATATCCTTTGAAATGCCCCAGTGCTGGAGCCCAGAGATGTGCAGTTCTTCTCACCTGGATTAACCTTTTCCTGTGCCTGTGCCCCTCCTTCACCCCATTGCATGCCCAGGGCCATTGGCTCAGTGGCATTGAGCTCATCTGCAACACACCAGTGCTCCCAGGGAGCTGGTGAACAGGAGATGAACCAGTCACAAGATGCAGCAGCTCTACCTGCTATGGCTGCCTGCAGTGGGAGGCTCCCTGCTGTCACTAGTGTCTCCAGTGCTCTTGTCAGCACATGGGGATGCAAAATGCCTCAGCCCTTCTAAGAGATGTTTGGGGGAAAGGAAGTCCCAAGATTTCACAGTGTCTCCTTCATGTGCCCTCGCTGCCTGCAGGAGAGTGGCAGCACCCAACCCTGACAGTGCAGTGGCAGCAGGGCCACACCAGTGGGTGCTGTATTACTAAGAGTGTGGCAAAGCACAGGTACTCAAAAATAAGGTGAAAAGCAGTGAAAGACATCACAGAACTGGCCCTCCCCAGCCAGAGAATGCAGCTTGCTCTTATCAGATGTGAGGAAATACGTATCCATCACTGCGTAATCTCAGCATGCACTGGTCGAAACTTTCCTGTTTAATCTTTTCTCTTTTCTTAATCTTCATTTCCAAATCAAAGTGCTTGCTTTCAGTGGCCAGCATCCAAAGGAAAGATCAGCTATCAGCTGAGCATTGAAGCAAAATACCTATAGCTCCAGCAGCAGAGAGAAGAGAATGAGAGACAATGTGTGGCTGGACAGAAGAGCCCAGTATGGCTAATTTTCAGGGCAGTTTTGCAAGGGTTCACTTGCACAGCTACAACCTTGACTACCCAGAGCTGCCCAGAAAAGCTGTGGCCCAATTCTGCACCTCATCCCCCCAAGCTTTTGTACTCTCTTTATGTATTGAGATGGCTGATTAGAGGCCAGCATTTATTCTGAGTCGTGTTTAAGGAAGCAGTGATGAAATATGCATTTTTCTATACTTGATAAGAGTGTGTTTGTTTATTATGGGCTGGGGTAAGATTTATAGACATCTTTAACTATTCATTGCTGTGTGTGAAGTGCCTGGAGGGTTGCAAATGGTGCAGCAAGGGAAGGCTACCCCCAGGAACAACACTTCAACAGAAGATATTTTTCCTCTGGAAAACGTCGATTCGTCAAAGTCAATCCAAACACAACTTTGGTTGCTTTTTTAAAAAAAAATAAATCCAGATGTTCTTGTTTGATAAACAGCATGTTGCAGGTACAGGTGAGCCCATGGCAGGATGACACAGCCATAGCAGGGTGCCATGCTGGCTCCTGGCTGCCACTGGACACCCAACCCAGAAGAAGTGCCTCTCAAGCCTCCCAACTGATGCTTTTGAAGCATTTTGCTCACTAAAGACATTTTGGTACCATGACTAAGATGGGGACTGGGAGGAGAGAGGGACCAAGAGGGCAGCCAGCCAGACTTCCTCTGCAACAGGGGACCCTCTACCTGCCTCCATCCCTGTTGCAGACAATCCCTGGAAAAATACAGTGTCAGGGTAGGGGCAGTGTCCCATCCCTAGCCAGTGCTAGAGGGGAGGCCCAGACAGCCACTTCCCAGAGATGAGATGCTGGGATGAATGGGATGGGTGATTGCTGGATTTGGGAACCTCTAAAACCATGGCAACAAGGACAGGGCCCTTGATGGGGCTATCTGGGACAGCTTTGCTCAAAAGCAGGACCTGGAGTTGTGTGTTAAGGCTAGGAAGGTGCTGCTGCTCCAGCAAACCTCCCTGGCCATGTATCCCTGGCGAAGGTGATGAGTCTGCCCAGAGCCACACACTGCTGCAGGACATCCCCATTAATGCCAAATGAGTTCATCATGAATAATGTTATCCTGATCAATACAGCTCAAGGATTATTTCTAATCCCTGATAATGATGAAATCATTATTTTTCAAGTGTTACAGATCAATCAGTCCATCTCAAGGTGTGCTGCATGCAGGGATTGCGAGATGCCCGGGATGCAGGCAGTGCACCAGGGAGCTGGGCAGGGGTCCTCTGCTTGTACACAGTAACCATCAAAACCTCCCAGGGCCTTCAGACCTGGGGTTGTTGATCGTGTGGTTCTAACAGGAAGAAAAATTGGAGGAATTACCAAAAACAAAGCATGGGTGTGAAATACCCTGCAAATTTCCAGCAGGCTCTGGTGCATGGACTGCCCCGGATGTGGCACTTGAACTTGGCGTGCAGTTCTTTCCCCAGAAGTCACTGAGGGCTAAAGACAAGAGATCTAGAAGCTGAAAACACCAAACTGAAATGACTCTGTCGGTCATAAAAAGCCAGCAGATTTGCAAGGGATTGGTGTCTGGAGATACTGACAGCAGGGTCTGCAAGAGGGAAGGTGCTGTGTGGGCTTTATTGCTCCCCGGCCTCTTTCGTATTCCACACAGTGCTCCTCTCTGCCTTGCTGCTCACCTGGGCAGATCCATCAGGAGCTCCCTGCTCAGCACACTGGCTCGTCTGGGATTAAGGAGCCTCAGGGTTGGCATGGACTCAGGATGGGCAGGCAGCAGTGAAGGCGATATGGCTGTGCAAGTTCCCTCCTGACAGACGTATGGGAAAGGAGAGTGGGGACAAGGTGGGTGACCTTCCATCTGCCTAGAGGAAGGCACATCCAAACACATGGTTGCTGGTTTTCCCTTGCTTTGCTCCAGGATCTCACTTCTCAGCCCTGATCATCCACCTCACCCTGAGCATGGCTCACCCAGGCACACTTGCTCGTGGCAGCACCAGGTGCTGATGCCCCAAAGTTGCTGGGAGTGAGGAGGCGGGAAATGCTCTAAGCATCAGAGCTGTTGCAGGCAGGGACCACAACCTCCTGTCTAGGTGAGGGCACTGTTCCTGCTGTCAGCATCTCTGCTGCATGAGGGGCTAGTGTGCAGGGGGACTGTACCCAACAGAGCCTGTCCACCTGTTTGGTGGATAAGAAATTGGCTGGACAGATGCAACCAGAGAGTTGTGGTCAATGGCTCTTTGTCTAGATGGAGATCAGTGATGAGTGGTGTCCCTCAGGGCTCTGTCTTGGGACCAGTGCTCTTCAATATCTTCATTAATGAACTAGACATGAATATTGAGTGCACCCTCAGCAAGTTTGCGGATGACACAAAGCTGAGTGGTGTGGTTGATATGCCAGAAGGGCAGGATGCCATCCAGAGGGACCTGGATAAACTCGAAGAGTGGGTCCATGAGAATAAAATGGAGGTTAGTTAAGTCAAAATATAAGGTCCTGCATCTGGGTAGGAGTAATCCTAGATACGAGTACAGACTGGGAGAGGAACTCATTGAAAGCAGCTCTGCAGAGAAGGACTTTGGGGTAGTGATTGATGAAAAGCTGGATATGAGCCAGCAATGTATACTTGCAGTCTGGAAAGCCAACTGCATCCTGGGCTGCATTAGGAGAGACATGAGCAGCAGGTCTAGGGAGGTGATTCTGCCTCTCTGCTCTGCCCTAGTGAGGCCCCACCTGGAGTACTGCATCCAGTTCTGGGGTCCTCAGCATAAAAAGGATGTGGACCTGTTGGAACGAGTCCAGAGGAGGCCACAAAGATGATTAAAGGATTAGAGAACCTCCCCTATGAGGATAGGCTGAGACAGTTGTGGTTGTTCAGCCACTGAGGGGATCTTACAGGAGTTTTCCAGTACCTAAAGGGGGATTACAAAATAGAAGGGGAGAAACTTCTTAGCTGGTCAGATTGTAATAGGACAAGGGGGAATGGTTACAAGCTGAAGGAGGGGAAATTTAGGTTGGAAATTAGAAAGAAGTTCTTTACCCAGAGGGTGGTTAGACACTGGAACAGGTTGCCCAGAGAGGTTGTGGATGCTCCATCCCTGGCAGTGTTCAAGGCCAGGCTGGATGTGGCCCTGGGCAATCTGGTCTAGTGTGTGGCATCCCTGCCCATGGCAGGGGGGTTGGAACTAGATGATCTTTAAGGTCCCTTCCAACCTGGGCCATTCTATGATTCTATGAAATACTCAAGGGCACTGCCCACCTCCTCATCATTGCCCCTTCTTCCCCATTGCACCCAGGGTTCTCCTGCATTGCTCCAATACTTCTACACAGCAGCTTTCCAAAAGAAACTGGTCCAATGCTTTGCTAAATCTCTTTCCAGCCTCCACACAGCAATAAGTATGCCCTGGCTGTTCCACCTCAGTCAGATCAGAGGGTTTAACTTGGGAGGCAGTGGAGCAGAGACCAGAGCGGCACAGGGAGACCAAAGGCCAAGGCTGGATTTATGAAACAGGATTATGGCAAATTCCCTGCAAGAGGAGACCAAACAGCCCTGTGTAATGACAGTAACACTGCTCCCATGTCCCAGGCCTTCTGAGAGAAATAAAGCACCACATCCCTGTGCTGATGCTGGGGGATACTCCTCAGGATTCTGGGCTGGTGTCCTCAGCTTTTCCCTGCAGTGGGTAAGGAAGAGCCCAGCAGCAGCTGCATGTGTCCAGGGATATTTGCTCTGAGGGAGAGCTGCTCTTGCTAAGCCTTTGTCTAACTTCCCCCTACATGGCTGTTACCAGCCTCATCTCTGCACCTTCCCCAACAGTGTGAAGTGTATTAATCTCCCACACCCGAGCATACAGTGGGAAGGAGAGATCTTTGCTGGAGATCAGCACAGCCCTGTGCTACCAGGCTAGAGAGGTCCATACAGCATCTTATCAGCTCAGCCCTCCTCCCAAAGTAAGACAACACAGGTGAAAGGTTAAGACAAGAAGGTGAAAACCAAACACATGTGACAAAGCCAAGCAACCCAAGCCCCAGGCAGGAAAACTTCCCAGGAGCTGGTTTTGCAGATCTTCCTTATCCACGATGAAGGAATGAGGATGGCACAAGGCCTCTCCTTTGGCACCAATTCCCCTTCCATGGATGGGGCAGCCCAAAACCATCACTGCAGAGCATCAGGAAAGGTGAAAGCCCACTCCACATGCTTCATGCCTCTCCATGCACCAGAGCAGAGGGCACGTTCTCATGGTCCCACCTCCTGCTACCAGCTCTGGAGTGCCCCTACCACTGCTCTCCATCTTGTGCCCAGCCCATCCTCTCCTCATTCACTGAACTTGCTGTACACACCCCCCCTTAAGCAAATCCTCATGGCACAGTGTGCATATCACCATCAAAAAATGATCAACTAGCAACAGAAGAGGACAACCCTCTTATACACATAGGGAATATAAATCTTGAGCAAACACTGTAAAGCAGCCAAGCATCTCATCATCTAATAATCTCTGAGACAGTTGATCCCAGGGCTCTTATTACCCCTGCAGCCGTCATCTGAAATCCAGTCGGCAGCAGGCTCAGCCACGGCTGAGTATTGATCAAGGAGGCAGCTTCAACATGCTGCAGCGTTTTTCTTTTGGAACACTAACTTGTTTGTCAATAACTTGTTTGTCAATAACTCCCATGGCCACGCAAAAGGAAAGCAGTGGCTGGAGTCTATCTCTCCTCCTCTGGCGCCTGCATCCAGCCTGTGCCTGAGGAAGGATGGAGCTGGAGCTGGCACTGGCTGCTAATGCTCTCCTGCTCGTAGGAGGGCAAATAAAGCCCCACTGAACAGCAAAGAGCACGTGGCAAATCCTCCAAGGGCTTCCAGACCTCAGTGTTGCACCAGCTGGTACTTTCTGCTGGGGTCTGGCAAGGTGGTGAGTGGGGGACACCTCTGCAGAGCCAGTCTCAACAGCAGTGAGGATCACAGGCACAAACCTGGAGCAAAATCAGAGCCAAAGCCACTGCAGACCCCACACAGGCCAATGGCATAGCCAGCATCCAGCCCTGGGAACCTGGCACAAGATCCAAAGCCAACTTTCATCATTTTACTGACCATCTCAGTAACTCACAGCTCTGCAGGCCAGCAGTGTGTGTGGCTCTTGTTCCCCTAGCTGTTTCTCTCTCTGCTCTTTCTCCTCCAGAGCCACAGTTTTAACCGGTAAGAGACACCATCACCAGACCTAACAGCCACAGGAGGGGAGGAGTGAAACATCCCCAGCAGTGAGGTATCATGACAGGGTAAGAGCAGAAATGGAGAACACCACTGCCTGGAGCATTTCTCCTACCCCAGAGTATCACTCAGGCCTCCAGAACAGCTAACTTCTTGCAAAAGGAAAGCATCAAGGGCAAAAGGACAGTGCAGCTAACGAGGCATCCTACAGCACGAGCCTTGCCTGCCGTTCTCTTCAGCAATTCTCCTCTTGGAGAAAAACTCCTCTCTGTTACCCTTCTCCCAGCATTCCTGCCCTCTGCCATGATCTGGGCACATAGCTTCTGCACAGCAGACATGGCCCCAGAAAGTGCTGGGGTAGTAAAGCTCCCTATAATGAGAGCTTTATAATGTAAGGGCTGACATTTGCTTCCCAAAATCTCAAGCAGAGAAAGCATCCTGCTTCCCATTGCCCTGACCACTCTCCAGGAGGGGAGAAGGAGGGCAGGGGGAGCCATGCCCTTTGCCTATGTGGGGATGCTTGCCCCTGGGGACCAGCAATACCAAAAACTCAGCTCAGCTGCTCAGACTCTCCTCAGCTCCTGTTTTCACTGATAAGATGCCAAATAACCACTGCCCCACTCCTCCTGGGGGAGGAAGGGCAAACATCAGGGAGCAGGATCTATCCCCACCTCCACCACCAGTGAGACAGATACATGGGATGCAGGATGGATAGGTGGAACCAGGTATCAGCAAGTGCAGGAAGGCTTGATCTCTCTCACCATCTCCTTCCCTTGCATGAAGCCAGCAGAAAGAGTGTCCAGCCACACCAGCATCCTGCTGCTTTTCACCCTGGACATACAACAACAAACCCTACTCCCGTGTTAAGACATGCCTTTAAACTATACTGCTAAATGCCATCATGCTTAAGCCCTGCTGGCAGGTGCTTCTGCCTGGCTTCAGGATGCAGGCAGTCCCTTGGGAAGCCAAACCAGGCACATTTGGCTTCTGTGTTCAAAACCTCAGAAAAAGTACTTTCCTCCACCAGGGTCCTACTGCGTGCTTGGTGGCACCAGCATGGTGGGGAAAGGGGGCAGATAAGCTACTGGGCACAAACAGGGCATCCCAGCACAGTGCAGTGGGTCTGCTGGAGCTTTGCAATGGGACTCCCTCCTCTGATTCTCATTTGCTGGGTCACAAGTAGCTTGCTTACTGCACAATAAGGTTTGAGATGACCACAAATAATTCAGGTCAAGGTCAGGGCTGGGGAAATGCAATGGTGGGAGATTCACCAGGCTGTGGGTGAAGAGATGGTGCTGTCCTGGAGTCCTTCCCTCTCCTTTTTTCCTGGTATCAGTGTACTGTGGCTCCCGAGGGATGGCTGAGTGCTGGGCTTGACAGACTGAAGGGACACAGATCCCACAAAGGGTTTCAGGAGACAGTGCTTTGCAGCACAAGGTCTCAGGGCAGCCTCAGCTTCTGTGATGCCAAGAAGGTCCAAAAACATATTAGCTGGCATCTCAGCCCACTGCTCCAGCCCCATCTCCTCCTCAGATAAACTCCAATCATTCAATCCAATGGCTCTCCCTAACCCACACTCAAATAACCTGTGGAGCTCCAGTTACAATCATCAAGCAGGACTTGTCACAGTTTAAAACCCATTACAATAACCACAAGGCACTTCGATGGCAATTATAAGAGATAGTTTCACTTAAAAAAAAATCAATTTTACTTGGAGCTTGGGGGAACAGTTTTTTTAAGAAATGAAGGGGAAAAAAAAGTAAGTGATACAACTTATGACCTGGGCAGGACAAAGAGGAATTTGCCCAGCAAGATCTTAGCAGACAAAGTCTCCAAACAGAAAAATAATTCATCCTTCCTTACCCTTATCCTTCTTTAACTTTGGAGAAAGAAGTCCCATGTTAAGATGACAAAAAATTCAAGGAGTGGCTCCCCCTCCCTGGCTCATGCTCTGTACCATCAACAGAGAAGCTTGCCTGAGAAGCAGGAGGACATCCCTGGGAACCCAAAGCACAGTTGGCTGTTGTGTCCACATCCCAGTGGATCCCTGGCTCTCCACTCTGTGGGAATGAGGCCTTTTGGGTCTCTGAAATCCTCCCCTTTAGGTCTTTTCCTTTCATTCAAGCACAGGCTGTTAGAAAGTTTGCCCTGGAAACCGCTTACTATTGATTTATTTTAAGGCATCACCCCCTGCTGCGCTGTGATGTGAGAGCTTTAAAAAGCACCTCCTTTATTATCTGCTGCCGCACAGGGATTTCCATGGGGCACATCATGGCACAGCCAGAGCTCTGCTCTTATTAAGTTTCTATGGAAGGGCAGATTTCCAGCATGCAGAAATGACCCCAGAACACACCAAAGTGTCACCATTCTGCATTCCCAGCCAGCCCCCAGAGGAGTCCCCAAGACTTCCCAGCTTGAAACCTTCCAGAGACACAAATGGTGTCTTCCTCATGTTCTCCAGTGCCACCATCAAACCTCCTGCAGCCTGATAGGGGTCAGGGTATGCTGGTCAGTAACCCAAACCCTGCTACCACTGCAATATAAACATGGCCAGAGCAGTTTAAATTCACAAAACCAAAGAAAAGCAACTGCAATGCAAAAAATCCCATAAGGACTTTTTAGTGGTGTTTTGTTCTAAAAAAAAAAAAGTGCCACAGTTGGAACCAGTTTATCTCAAACTTTCAGGAAAATGGCCATCAAGCCCTATCAGCTCTAGGCACCAGGAGAAGTTCAGGAAGGTAGAAGCAAGTAAGCTCAGTGGGTCACTAAATGTCTCTCCCCAGTGCAACAGCTCACAGTAACCCCCATGTTCATCCATCTACCACCACAATTGCCATGGGCCAAGGGGTAGACCCCAGGTGCCAGGACCCATTTCCATCCCTTTGAGACATCAACCTCCATCCTTTCTGCATTCCTGTAGTCCTCTTCTGCCATAGGGACAACACTGAGACCAGGTGGAGTGGCACTCAGCAGGGTTCAGGGCTTTGCCAGTGCCCATGGCTAGCACCACACAGAGGCCTGAGCCCTGCCCCAGGAGCAGGAGGGGTTGTGCCGCAGCAAAGGCAGAATGCCAGAAAGAGAAGAGGAGATGAGACTGAGCAAAGAAAATGTACTGGGGGATGAACAGTGCCCTTGAAGACATGAGAGGAAACTACAATGAGTGAAGCCTCCCACGGAGGACTCAGGGCTTTGGAAGCCATGAACAGGAGCGGATCGAGCAGCGGGACATCAGGCACATCCTCGGGAGGGGCTAGGCAGCGTCTCAGGGTTTGCCTGTCACTGTGGGCTCGCAATAATTGTATGTAGAGATGGCCTGACAATCTATAAAACAAATTAATGTGCTTCATTTTGAAATGCCATTATTATCAATTCACACAATAGAAATATAAGAAAAGGCTTCTAGAGTTTGGCTTAGCCCCTGAGCACTGGCAATGCTGACACTGCCACCGCACCAGGAACACTCACACCAAGCAAACAGGGAAAACCAACAAACTGTCAGGGACACAACACACAAATCTCAGGCCATTTCCCTCCCCTGGTCTTGTTTTGCCAGGGAAGTTGTTCCCCTTTCCAAGCAAGACAGAAGGGTCTGCTGAGTGCCCCTTTGGGTTCATGGGATCATTCACATTCCTTACCCCAATGTCCAGGTTAGAGAAAGGATCATGCAGTCCTTTGTCGAGATCAAGATGCTTGCCCACCCCCTCTTAGCCCTTCAGCCTCCTGCTCTTTACCAAAGCTCAAAGCTCAAGCTCTTCAGGCTTCATCTCTCTTTGAGAAGTGCTTTCTCACTCCACTATCTCCTTGTTCAAAGCTCCAAATCCTCATGCAATATTTCCCTTCATCCCCTATTCCTGTGTTGATTGTTATGGACCACATCACAAATCCAGGCTGCTGCTCAGCTGCTGTGCTGCTGGAGTAGGATTAATGTTGCTTTGATTTTGCCTTCCATTCACCCATTCTCTCTTGCCTGGAGCCTAAAATTTAAGTGTCATTTGACTCTGTAGTTTTACAGCACAGCAAGCCCAAGTCAGGACCCAGCTTCCTTGGTGTTACAATACAAAAAGACATCCAACAGCAACAACCAACCACCATGGATGCAAGGGGGTCTAGCGGCCAGCGTCATGTTCACCACCCAGCCCAATCCCTGGCAAGAGATACAAACATTCAACTTCATCTCCCTCCACTTTCTGACTTCCACAGACTCTTGATGTTCCTATAATACAATTTCCCCAATAAGCTTCAATACAGATCCACTCTTGACTCCATTATTGCCTTGTAATTTCTATTTTTCTTTCTTTCTTTCTTTTCTTCTCTTAGTCTTTTTGTAAAGCGAGCACCCTCCTTGCCTTCTGCATATCTGTGCACATAGCTCCTGCCCAGCAGACATGGCTCCAGAAAGTGCTGGGGCTAATAAAGCTCTCTATAATGAGAGCTCAGCTCCCCTCCCCCTCCTTCAGCAAGTGTGATTGCCTTCCATTCTCACGGGGAATAAAGAGCCACCCAAGCAAAAGAGAGAGACTCAAAGTGCATTCACTCATCACCACACCCATTTATTGGGCTTTGTCTTTATTCATTTCTTCTGAGATGTGCCTTCACTGCAGACCAGTCCCCAAGGACTCTCTCTCTTCCCTGGGTTGCCTGGCTTGAAACCCTGAAGCTCTCCCTTGGCCTCTGCATTTTTTGGGAGAAATCCTTTACAGCTCAGATTTTCCCTATGGCAATGCTGGCCTAGCCCTGCAGCTCCCCAAGGACAACATCACTGCTGGGGAGCCTGCAGTGCCCTTCCCTCTGCCCCACTCGAGGGGCATGTTTCAGCATTACCATTAAACCTAAAACTCAAGGCAACTTGACACTTTTTGTTTTCAAGATCAAGGTGGGGGAGGAGAAGGCATGGAAGAGCTCCCCTAAGGGAAAAGCCATCAACTGGAACAAGATTTCAACAACTACATGTTTCTTGACCTTTTCCACAGTCATATTTTTAATGTTTCAGGGACGGATTTGATAAAAAGAAAAAAATTAATAAAACAGATTTCATTTAAAAAAAAAGGTCAGGACACGTGTTACAGGGAAAAACTCATTTAGGTCCCTACCTGCTGCCTCGTGGATGCTGAGGGGCTCTCCCCTGCCCCCCACCCAGGGTGCTCCAGCCCAGGCATCCAACTCCTTGCCTTGATTTTCATTGCATTTGGGGTTTGATCTCTACTGCATTTTTCCTTCCCATGTTGGTCACAGGGTCAGGAACTATAAGTGCTTAGAGATGCTGAAAAACACTTGACAGCCACAGTATCTGGTGGGATGTTGCACACCTAACCTGGAGAGGCAGCCAGTGAGCTCAAACGTGGGGAAGACACTTATCTAGGCTCCAGCACAGTTCTTCTATCTGCTGCTACTCAACCTTGGGCCTAAACTCCTCCCCAAATGTCTAGGTAGATGCTGAGGCTGTTGCAATGCTGGGCCATGCACAGCACAATGACTGACTCACCATGATGGCCATTCTCATGGCTCTTAACCCACCCCATGGACATCATCCATTGGCCCTGCCCGTGGACATCAATGTAAATCCCATGCACTGGGTTTGAGATTGGTCTTGTCAAGAGCAAGCAAAGCAAAATAAATCCCCCAAGCGCAGAGCAAATTCCTGCTGATCAAGATGTTTTAAATCAGAAATGCTATTTAATAGCAGCTCCTTCCTGGCCCAGTGGCCTGTTCCCAGAGGCTCAGAAACAAAAGCACCTCGGATGCTGGCTATGGACATTTGTATTATTAAGCCTGCTTGGTAATTACAGCAGTCTTCTGTCTAACTTCTGCCTCCTTTTACCATTCCATGATTTTTTTTTAATTCACTAAGAATAAAATATAATTCATCAAAGTTTGCAAAAAAAAATATTCGAATTACTGTGATAACATCATACTAAGTTATTAAGTGGTGACAATGGGGGACAATTACAGTATATAGTCCATTATACAGCACTGTCGTCAGGTTGAATCAAAGTAAAACACACACTGAATGGTGAGGAGCTTATTAAGGGGAACATTAGTGTGCCAGAACATAATACCTGCCATTCAGCTGGGGAGTTATCACTGCACCAGCACCGGCAGGGATTGGGGAGGGACGCTGTGGAAAGGATTGGCAGCTTCTCAAAGCACCAGCCCCATGCTAGGGACACTGTGGATCATTCCCCAGTGCTTAAACAGGAAATAAGGACAAAACCTCTACCCTGGGCCACCACGACTCACTGTCTGCTTCCAGTTCAGCTCCTGGAAGGCCTGGAGCACACCCCAGGCTCCCTTTCACCATCACCTGAGGCTATGTCTTGCCTGCATGACATTGGGAGATGCAAGAACTAATCAATCTGGGAAGATGCTATTGGGAAAGGAAGCAAAAGCTGCACACCTTGCTCCCAGAGCACAGCAGCACAATTCTTAGGTTTGGTTCTGTGCAAGGACTGATCTGTGGGAAGGGCTGGTTTTATGCACTTCCTCCCAGGCTCTGCAGCCCCCTTGAAGCCAATGCACCTGGTAAAAGTTTGGGTAAGTCCTGCCCCTCCCTCTCTGCTGGCCTCAACATCTTGCTGGTGATGAAACCCTGTTCTTTGCCAAAGCCAGTGCTGGGTTCCTGCTGCTCCAGCAGCTCTGGTTTGCTCCTTCTAAGACGTTATTTTTACACTTCTCTTAAAATACAACACTAAGAGAGGCTTCTTGACTATATTAACATTAGGAATCTAATCAGCAATCAGACAGCTCATAATTTTCTGATTAGCTCTGATTATACTCAATCTTTAGGAATGGAAAAAAAAAGAGGAAAGAGAAAGAAAAAAGGAAGGAAAAAATGTAAAAATATTTTCTGCTCAGTGTTCCCACCCTGATTCCATTGACAAGGCACAAAGCCATGGCAGTGGCATCTCTGCTATCCCTGTCCCTGGTTAAGCAGGACAGCGGCACTGTGACAGGCTAAGGTAAGGTTGCTTAGTAATCTGGTGCTGATCTTTGTGCTTTTGGGTTGGCTGGGATGTTGTCCCACAAAGGGGCTGCTCAGGTAATGGAAAAGACATCAAGAGTGCCATAGCCACTGACAAATCCAGAGGAGTGTTGTGAGATCTGCTTCTGGGCCTTTCTCATTCTCAGATAATATGTTAAAAATCAGGGTAGAAGGATGCCACGGAGAAAGGAGATGATGTGTGTGTATCAAGCTGGATTCAGTCTGGAAGAGCAAGCCTTTTGAGGCAACGAGGAGGAGGAGGAGACTGAAGAACACTGCAAGATGAGGCCATGGACAACACACTGGCTTGGCAGGGGATGACAAGTGATTTGTGGCATCATGGAAGGAAAGATCCTAAGGATTCAAGATCTGAGGGTTACCAGAAGATGGAAGAAAGGAAACCGAGGAACAAGCCACAGGAAGGAGATCTAAACCAACCCTTCTAATAGAGCTAATCAGTCGCACACGCTCTGTGTAGGAGATTCGCTCCTGACTGCAGCAAGCGATCAGCTGATGCTGTGAAGCATGAGATTTAATTATTTGTATCATAGCCACGGACTGCATAACTACAAATGATATTAATGGTCATAAAATTGTCCAGCTGGCTCTTCAAACCTGCCGTCTTCCTGACTCGTTGCCTCCCGCGGCAGGCACTTGCTGCCTTGACGGGACCGTTTCACACCGCAGCACAACCAGTGAGAACCTCATCAACCCAGCACTGCAGACAGACGCCATCTGGAAGGGCCATCCCACCTCCACCCAGGGTCACTGGGCACAGAGCGTGCACCTCATGTCTTGAAGACAGCCTTGGTAACGAGAGGTGCTCTGTCGTGGCCCTGGCTGGCTGTGCAGGTGCATCAGCTTGGCTGAACCTCTGAAGAGCCTTGCGCCTGCAGGCAGGCTGGGGAAGAGAGGGCTGCCCAGCTACCTCCAAGCTGCTCACCCCTTGCCTTTGCTCCAGGCTGCTGCCCATGGCTCCTCACCCTGGTCAAACCATACTAGGTTAGCAAAGATGTGTGCTAAGCTGTGGACCTGCTAGAAAACACAAAACAGAACAAAATGGAATAGAACAGAATGAAATAGAATAGACTACACTAGAACAGAATAGAAATACTTCAGGTGGAAGTGACCTACAGTGATCATCTAGTCCAACTGCATGACTGAGCGGACAGCAGCCCAGTTTGAACCCAAAGAATGCAACTGTAAAAGCAAATGCTCCAGGTCAGAGAAGAGTAGCCACAATGCTGAGCCCCCAGCAGCCTGACGCCACTTCTCCTGTAGACCTCCTTGGCTGAGGTCCCCTGTTACTTTTGCACTGACTTAAAAGAAAAAACCCTGAAAGCTCCACTTGAACCTGGTGAAGGACAAGGTGCAAACACCCCAGGGCTTAGCTCTCAACCCTTTTCACTGCAGCATTACAAGTGGATAGTGGGGTCACCCCACCTCCTTCCTGCCCAGCAAAGCTGCATTTGCAGGTGAGACCCAGGAGAAAGTTGTGCCTGTGCTGGAGATAACAACAGAGGAGATCAATCCCTTTCATGTGCTGGAGCTTGAGCCCTGCCACTGCTGTGTCCCATAGCACATGCAGTGCTTAGCACCCGCATGCACCCAACAGGGCTCTCTTACTAAATTACCTCAGTGCACGCACAAAACCCACTCGACCTCATGTGGACGAGGTCTGCCCCATCCCCGTGCTGGGGAAGTCTCCTCCTCACACTCCAACCCTGCCACCAGAGCTGCAGATCCCTCTTTAGCAAAGCAGCATTGAAGCTGTAATTAGTTTGAGGTGACCTCTGGAATAAAAAAAAAAAGTTCAAGTTTAAAAAGAAAATCTCTCTGGTTAATGCTATGCAAATTGCCAGCGAGGCAATCAGGCTGACTTTTAAACACTGGCCCTCGTCGGAAGGGCTCACAAGACAGCCTTATTGTCTCGCTATCAATTTGCATCTCATTACCCACAATGCGCCACTGCTTGGAGGTAACCTTTTGGGGAACACGCTGCCGTGGTCAGGAGCCTGAGGACAATATGGTTACTCCTTGTTTACAAGGTTCTCATGTGGCCTGGCACTTGAAAAACATGGTGGTTGAGAGGGCAGGTCACTGCCAGCCCTGCCTGCCACTTGGCTGGCAGCAGTGTGAACTTGCATCACTTGGACTTGACATCTTCTGCCACCTCCTCCTAGGGCCCCTGACTGCCACTTAGCTGTCCCGCAGGCACTTGCACAGCACTGGTGCTTCTCGCTGGTTTACCAGCTCCTGTGGTTCCCAGAGGCTGTTCTCATCAGCCTGCCTGCATGAGCCATTCAAGATGTTTCTGAGAGTCTTTGCACGCTGTTTCACCTCTCTGCCAGCCCTGGCCACCTTGGGGATGTGGTACTAAAATAGCATGTTTCTATAGGAAGGAAATATGCTGCATCCTTGTCCTCAGCTTGTTCCTCCTTCCCCAGCCCCTGAAGCAGTCTCCCACACCAGGTGGCTCTGCCCTCTTCTCCTTCCCAACCAATTTGGGGCCAGGAAGTCAAGCACTCAGCAATCATCTCACCTATGAGAGTTGCTGCTACTCTGACCGAGTTGCCCTAGACATGCTGCTGCAGGGAGGCTGCCAGGCCCCATCCTGCATTACTCAGCTGCACACCACTGCCACCTGCAACAAGGACCTTTTGTCCTCCAGGGCAGGAGCATGCTACATGACCTACAGAATCACAGAATTGTTTAGGTTGGAAAAGACCCTTAAGATCATTGAGTCCAATCATTAACCTAACACTCTCAAGCCCACCACTAAACTATGTCCCTAAGCACCATGCCTACATATCTTTTCAATATCTCCAGGGGTGGTGACTCCACCACTTCCCTGGGAAGCCTGTTCCAGTGCTCAACAGCCCTCTTGGTGAAGAAATTTTTCCTAATGTCCAATCTAAACCTCCCCTGGCACAACTCGAGGCCATTTCCTCTTGTCCTATCACAGGGTGACTTTGTGCACCCTTTGTAATATCATTCATCCAGCTCAGCCAACAAGCGTGGGGCCCCTTTCTCAGAAAAGCAGCAGAGCTTTTCTGCTTCTCTTTCTGCTGACACCTGCTATGCCCAGCTCCCCGGCATCCCGTTGGAGCCACGTGGCACTGATGGGTTGCTAAGTGCTGGCAAGGCCCTCCACGAATGCACGGGTGCCACCCCCGCCACCCAAGCCAGAGGTGTCAAGGCAAAAAAGGGACCTTTAGTAGGCGAGAGAACACCACTGTGCAGAAGAAAACCCGACCGTTTAAAACCCTTCTGAATAATGGTGCTGCCTCCCCACTGCTCCAATTAGCCACAGCACTTTGTTATTATGATAACTAAATACAGAAGATTTTAACAGCTGGAAATGCAGCAATAATATTTTTAAAAGTTTTTTAAATTGTTGGTATTTTATTCAATAATGGTAATGGACTTTTTTTTTTATTGTCTTTTAAAGGCACAAGGTTGCCTGCTCTGTTGTTTTTGCACGGTGCTGGTCAGGCTGCGAAGCCAGCTCTCGCCTGGTGATGGCAGGAAATAACACTGAGACACAGAGCTGCTCAGGGCTGCTCCAGCGAGCCAGCAGCTGACAAGAGACATGGAAATCACAGCTTGTTGTTCCAACACCCTGCTCGGCCTTGCACCTTGCTTTCCGGGATCTGAAGGTGCAAAACCCGAAGGTGCAAAATACAAAAGGGCAAACCCCAAAGATGCAAAACCTAAAGGTACAAAACTCAAAAGATGCAAGACCCAAAGGTGAAAAATTCAAAGGTCCAAAACCTGAAGGTGCTGCTCAGGAGCAGCAGGAACTAGCCAGAAATAAACGCAGCAGCTCTAGCTGGAGTTCCCAGCTTCACATCTGCTGAAGCCAAGGGGAGGACTGGAGGTAGCTGCCACAGTTATCAGCTCACACACTCAGATACCAGAGCCCTTTCACCCTGGGAGTAAAGGAAAATGCTTTGCTATCTCTAACACCATGTCAATAACATCAGGTAGTGTCTTCTCTTTAGAGGAACCACAGTGCTGGAGAGGGTGGTTTGGAAATGTGTTGGAAATCAGAAGAAACCTGAAGAGCCAGGGCATCACAGTATCACAGAATGTTAGGGGTTGGAAGGGACCTAGAAAGATCATCTAGTCCAACCCCCCTGCCAGAGCAGGATCACCTAGACCAGGTCACACAGGAATGTGTCCAGGCAGCTCTGCAATGTCTCCAGAGAAGGAGACTCCACAGCCTCCTGGGCAGCCTGGGCCAGTGCTCTGGCACCTGAACTGCAAACAAGTTTCTCCTCGTGTTAATACTAAACCTCCTGCGTCCAGCTTGTGCCCATTCCCTCTTGTCCTAAAACTGGATGCCATTGAGAAGAGCCTGGCTCTCTCCTCCTGACACTCACCCTTAACCTATTTATAAACATTAATGAGGTCCCCTCTCAGTCTCCTCTTCTCCAGGCTGAAGAGACCCATCATAGGGCACATGCTCCACTCCTTTCACGATCTTGCTGGCCCNTCCAGTTAGACTCTGCTCCACCAACCACAACTCTCTGGACTCTGTCCTTCAACCAATTCCCAATCCATCTCACAACACAGTCTCCCAATCCACACTTTTTAAGTTTGGCTATGAGAATACCATGGGACACAGTATCAAAAGCTTTGCCAAAGTCATGAGGCATGAGGCTGATGGGCCCTGGCATCACTTGCCCACACAGATATGAAGATAGTGATCACTCCTCTGGGATTTTTTAAGCATGCATGAGCTCAGACCTTGCTGGTGTTCAGGCTGCAGTGGCAGGTCACAACTCCCTGTGCCTCTGCAAAGGGATGGGACCCCTCTCCTCCCTCCCAGCTCTGCAGAGTGCACAGTCCAAGGGTGGCTCATCCTACAAGGGATGCAATAATTGTGCAAAATGCATCATAATCCATTTGTAGTGTATCAGCAAGTAATTAAGAGAATACTACCAGTGTCAGTGTACATTAAAAGGGACATTTTACAACACAGTATTTTGAGTTGTAGGGTTTTTTTGCACTGTGCCAATTCATGAGACAAAGTTGGCAGCAGCTGTCCTATCATCACTGAATCGCACCAGCATCCAGTCCAACAACCAAATATCCCCATGTGGTTTCAAGTGCCTGCAACAGCAAGCCCAAGCAGAAGAGCTGCCCTCTAATGTGACATGTGGGAACACACCTTGTGCTGAGGCCCCTGTCGCTCTGGGACTTGCACCCTGGAGCTGGCAGCTGATGGGGATGCCTTGGAGAGCCCAGGCAACAAATCCACTGCAGCTCCTCCATGAGCTAAACCAAACCATCACTCACAGCAGTGGCAGGTGCTGCTCTGAAGCACAGTGGGATGCAGACAAGGCTTCTGAGCGCTGCTTTTTCAGCTCTGCTCTCAGTCTAAGAGTTACTGACACCCCTCTAGCACACCTAGCCCTGTTTGTGCCCTCACCCACTCAGCTACAGCATGGCCATGGCTACGTCTTGTCCCCACATCCTCCAGAGTCCTGGGACCTCCTGGGGACAGCATCAACAGACAAGTGGTTCAAGCCCACAGGCCACTACCAACACACTGAGAGTCAACCAGCAGCTCCCAAGAGGAACCTGCAGTCAGCAGTACAGGCCAGGAGCTGGGCTCTGGGTCCTCCAGCAACCACCTCTATCCCAGACTCATTAGCTGAAGGTTCACTGCAGGGGGACAGTCCTCTGTCCCACCCAAAGCCCCTCACCCAGAAGCTAAAGTCACCATGAGGTTCATTGCTACAGTGCCTGGTGCTGTTTCAGAGGTCTATTTTCCCTGCTATCACTTAAATAAATAAACCAGAGTTTGGAAGCACTGGCAAAGCAGGGCAGCCCCTTCTGCTGCTCTGGTTTCAGAGACCACAGCCAGCTGGCTCTGGGTGCATCCCTGCTGCAGGGATTCCCAGCTGGCAAGAAGGGACTTGAGGCAGCATTACCCATTACTTATTTGAGGGAGACGGGACAGCTAGGAACCATGGGGAGGGGACAGAGAGATGAAATTGGAAGGAGTGGAGGGTCAAAAGGAGAGACTGAGGTGGGGAGATGAGAAACAGCAGAGAGAAGCAGGGAGGAGGGGCTGGAGCTGCTGGGGAGGACATTGCAATTCCAATGCTTCATTCTGAGGCCCCAGTGCCCTTCATCCTGATGCCTATTTAATGTCATCCTATACAGCAAGTGTCCCCATGATCTGGTAATTATCTTTTACTTACAAAAGAGCATCTCTTTGTCACAAATGCTCCCCTCTCCAGCTCTGCCACAGATCAATATCTCCTCAAGGCCTTCGTCATTGTTTGGGGAATGGAATTGATTTCTCTGAGAAGCGAGGGGAGGAAAAATATGTAACTAAGTGCTGTGGAGCTGTGTCTCTGCTGAGCCCTGCTGAAGGCTGAAGGCTGAAGGCTGGGCTGGGCATCATATCCCAACTGACCACAGCACCTATTTTCTCTTCCTGCTGTCCCTGCTGAACTGGCTGCAGGGGACTCTCAGTGCTTTTATCATTCAGTGCACGAGCACCCGAAATGCTGGTGCCAGAAGAAATCTCTAGCTCAAGCTATCACCAGCTTTCAAAGATTTTACAGCAGGATAAGAAGTGTGAAGGTGCTGATTCAACACGATCCATAAGGACATGTTTGTGTCCCACTTTAGGGTTGAGGCACATGATTGAGCAGTTGCTGCTGCAACCCTGGTGGATCCTGGAGAGGAGCCTTGGAGAACTCCTTGGCTTAGACATCAGCACCTTGGTGTGACCAGCACAGCACCGATGCTGAAATCCAGAGCAATGCTAAAGCCACTGAACCACACTGCTGCCAGGCTGCTGTCAGCACAATCACAGCAAGCCCCAGCTAATCCCAGCAACGCTAACCAAACACCCTTCATGCTCCTCTCATCTAGCTAGAAGATGACCTTCAAAATTATGAGATACAGGAGAAATACAAGTTGATCTTGTGTTTAAAAGACCATCTCTCTAAACTTTTGGGATCTCTGAGCTGAGCTCCCCTGGGTATCATGTCTCCCGCAGCTGGGGGCTTCCGAGTGACGGGGAATGACATGGGGCAGAGGTAAAACACCTCCCTGGCTCACATTACACAGCAGCAGATGGAGGATGCAGCAAAGGGGATGAACACGAGGGAAAATACCAAAGGGTTTAAATGTTATGCATGTGTGGAAAAGGAGGAGGGCTCAGTAACTGCCTCTTCTCCAGCAACATCATGTATTTGAAGGCTGTTACTGTCTTCTCCAGAAAAACTTCAGCCTCTTCTTGTAATATTTGCAAATGGGCCCTTACTTTCTTATCCTGTTTTCTGTCCTTCTATCTGTCTTTCATTTTGCACCCCTCCTGAAGCACACCACCAGGTACCAGACCACAAGCCAGTGCCAGCTGGGGCCCAGCTGGTGCTGAGGAGGGAGCCAGGGTTACACCACCTCATTTTCACCAGGCACCATGAGGTCAGTATTTGTCTTCCTTTCAAAGACCCTGGTACACTGAACCATGCTGAGCTTGCAGTCCAGTAGAACCACTGCCATCCCTTTCAACCTCTCCCATCATGGCTTAATCTTTTTGTTCAAGTGGGAAGAATGGGGAGAAGAAAAACAAGCGCAGGGGAGGGTGGAGATTTGACATGAGAAAGCCTGTGGCAAAGTCTTTCTTCCACGGAGTTCTAAAAGTGCATTACTAGTCCACTACTGGGGCCTCCTTGCTTCCTGAAAAGCAAAGAAATCTCAAAGCAAGCTCTATTATGCAACAGGTCTCAGTTAAGCCTGGTCAATCTGGGGAAGAAGAAATGAAAGAGGATGGTAAAGAGCACAAGGTGAAGGAGAAAGACGTCTTCCAGTGCAGAGGTACCAAAATCCTGACTGTAGGAGGGAACAGTTGGAGCATCCTAAGGGGGAATACATATGCAGTGAGAAGATGGCAACCCTTTATGGAGGGAAGAAACATCAGATGGGACTAGATACACATGTAAGTAGCTCTGGAATTAGTCAGCTCATTCAGGTAATTCAACAGCACGTTGACAGAAGAAATTCAGGGCAAGCACATCTAAGGTACTGCTTTTGGGGAACAACAATTAGGACCCATCATGCATGCTGATGTGGCTCAAAATTAACCCCAATCATTTGAGGAAGAGATGGAGGCACTCCAGAGCACAAACATCTCAGTGGAAGTAATGGTCCAAAGATGCTAGTTTGTGCTCAGAAGCAAGCAGTAAATAAAACTGTCATATTAGCAAGCAGGTCTATAAATCAGTGGGTCCCTCATCTGTGACACTGTGCGTGGCTCTGCTGTGCCGAGTTGGGGAAGAGGCAGATGTGGGACAGGGAAGAGCAATATGGCTGCTAGGAGCACAAGAGGAATCCGGGCTGTGACAAACTAAAAACATTCAGAGGGTTTGATTCACTTAAAGCAAGAAATGAATTTCAAAGGACACAGAAGTATAAACCCTCACGTAATAGAGAAGGTACCTCTGAGCCTGATTATTTAAACATTCAGATCTGATGACAAGAAACACAGTTCCCTGTGGATCTCAATACCTTGAGATTCCAGGGATGCGATACTTTTTTCCTAAGGGACAAAAATCAGATTAAACAGAGCATCATTGGTTATACTAGCCAAGATCAAAGTACAGAGGAATAGAAGTGCTATCACTCAAGGATTTATACCTCCCAAGTAACTGCTTAGGATTAGAAAGAAATTTCAATAATCTGCCAGCTCAGTATGCATTGTGAGAGTAATAATCCTTCTCTCCCAACATCTGCTAGCAGCTACTAATGGAGACAGTAATAAGCTAGGTGGATCATAAACCTGACCTGATCTGATTGCTACCTTATAAACTGGAACATTAAGGTGTTAACATTTCTCCAGGGGTAGCCTGTTGTCAGCCAGGATCCTGCTGAGGTGGCAGCTGCAGGAGCAGAGTGCTGAGATGCCTTCTCCTGAAGCTCACACCTGTGGGAAGGCAGAGCCTTCAGCAGCGAGTCTATTGATTTTTACATAATTTGTTGTAAACATCTCTAGTTGCTTCCTAAAATGGAGCATTGCCCCAGCAGACAATGGATATACACAGCTATGGGAGGATGAGAGCTCAAACGTGTGCAGTTTCTCTGTGGTAGGTCTATGGTTTGAGCTGGTGTATGATGTAACATCCAACCCAGGCAAGCAGTCTCAGCTCGTGCCTAAGATAAACCAAACCTTGCCTTGCTCTTGTTGGCTTTCCCTTTCCGTTCTTCTTTTTAAATGTGCAGCACACTTCATGGAAGGTGACCTGGTTGTTGTTTAAGATTGAAGGTGGGGATATAGGAAGATGCTGCCTGCTTCTCTCCTTGTTCAAAAAGTCAATCTGGTGGGCTGGCTCACATTCAAGGCAGTACACTGCCTACTCCCAGACAGCTCCGAACACCATTGGTGAGTGCTGGCTGGAGAGAGAAGGTATGGAAAGAACAGGGAGAAGAAACAACATGCATGAAGGAAGGAAGCAGGAGAGAGGAAAATTATAACACCAAGGCATCCAATATAACTGATTTCTTCCAACAAACTCTGAGTTGAAGAGTAGCTCTGAAATTAGAGCTATGGGAAAAATGTCAAGAGTTTTTCAGAGAAAAGTAAGATTTTTGTTCCCCATCCTATCCCCAGAAAGTGAAACAAGGTGAAACAGGAGAGAGGAGCAGCATACAGCTGGTTCCAGGTCCTGCTCTGCAAACACAGAATCAGCACAAACCACACAGGAAAAAAAAAAAAAATCACAGTATAATTTCCTTCCAAATTAACCATAGTTTTGGATATAATAACCACAAAACTCAGTCTTTTCTGAATCTCTTACTGGCTCATCTACACCAGTACCTTGCTCTCCGTCCCCATCCTGCAAGCTGAGCACACCTTGTCCCTGTCTCCCACATCCCCACCAAGCTGGGTCAGCTTCACTGTGTATTTGGCCCCATGTGATGTGACATCCCAGATCACAGGCACCAGAGCCTTCTGCAAGGCTTCTCCCTGGGGACCAAGTCTCACTGGCTGAAGCAGTGGAGCCGATCCAGGCTGTGTTCCCACCAAGGTCACCTGTGTGACTTCTGCTATGCTAAGAACATTCCTGGCTGTGACAGCAAATCCTGAGCAGTTCTCCATGTGTGGCTGGTGGCTACAGGGGTGGCCAGGCAACCTCCCATGTCCATCACCTCCACAGCTGGGTGCCTTTTGCAAAGGCCTGATTGGTGATGGCCTCTCTCAGCTCTGCTTTTCACTTTTACAGGCCCTAAAATGTAATTTTATGAGAGGGAAAGCAAGAAAGCCCCTGCTCCAAACTCATCTCCAGAGGAGCAGGATGCAGCCCTGATTCCCTCAAGGTGCCAATGTGGTGACCCCATTCTCTGGGCACACCTCCACCAAGCTCAGCAGAGCCGTCTTCTTGGCAGAAGAGGAGCACAAGCCATCCCAATGGCATCCATGCAAGTGTGCTGGTGTCAGCGGGAATACGTTTGGCTCACAGCTTAAAATGACCAAGCAGATGGTAGGAATTGCCTTAAAAGCCCTTGCAGAAAAAAAAATGCCCTGTAAACACAAAGCACTGCTCAAAGCAGAGCACCCATGGGGGCTAGCTCTGCATGGAGACATTAAAAGGGGAGCCTATACATCTCTCCATGCTCCTGTGAACAATGGGAGCTCAATGCTGCACTGCTCCTGGCTCCCCATCACTCTCCCTAGACACCAGCACCCATCTTGTCAGCCTCTGGAGGCCACTCGTGGCTGAGTGCTGAAGGGTGACATGTACAAAGCATTTGCCAGTGGCCCCCTGTGTCCCGTCTGTGGCCACCCCATTTTCAGGAGAAGAGTGAACCCTCCTTTTGCAGCACATGTTTCTCTTAATACAAAGTAATCCCCTATCGATTTCCAGCTTAAGAGGAGCTGAGCTGCTTATCCTTGCCTGGTGCAGCCACTGATGCTCACGCACCTTCTGGACCCACACGGTGAACATGCTGTAGGTGACAAGGGCCAAGGCAGAGCTGAAACAGGTCTTTCATGGAGATGTAGAGGTGGGGAGAGGGTGACTCACTCCCAGGAAAGACAGACCAAGCAATGCAACTCAATGCAACTCGTGAACTGTTTACCCCAGCCTAATGAGAGAGACCTGATGGTTAAAGAAACGCCCTCTGTATGCACCTGACCCAAAGGCACCAGATCCTTCTTTCCACTTTCAAATAATAATACAAAAAGGTGGAATGCTTAAAAATCATATTCATAAAAAGGTGAAATACTAATCAGTGCAGAGATACTGTGCAGAACAAATGTGCCCAAGGCAGGTGCCTCCTCTGGAATCTTTAGACCTCCAACAAAACATCTCCCTAGAGCCCTCCTGCAGCTGACTTGCTGGGCTGAGTTGTACACCCTAAGGGATGTCACCACACGCATGATCCAGACTGACAGAGCAGAGTCTGGGGCAAGGAGTCCCAGGAGCTCCCAGCAGCTCAGCCCTAGGGACTAAGCACAGCTTCTTTCTACTGACACCTACCCATGTACTGACTAGTAGGTTATTTGTTATCTCAAAAAGAAATGCTCCAGTGGGTGGTCCCACCATCGGAGCTGACCTACAGGGTGATCCAGGAAAGGACGTTGGAGAGTGGCTGGCACTGCTGTCCCTGCCCTGCCTGTCACAGCCCAGCAGTATCAAGGACAATATTGGAGCCTCGTCATGCATTTCACTGGCCACAAGCAGCAGAGAGAAAGCATTGCTATGGGAACAGGATATCGGAGTTGACAGAAGGTGGCCTTTGCAGGCTCCTAGGAGAACAGGGACATGGTGCTGCCTCCTGTTTCAGAGGCTGCTCTTTGAGCTGTGCTGGGTAAACATGCTTTGAAGGTGACTGAGGTCTGCCCCAGTGGGTAGCAGGTCTCACAGGCACTGTTGGGGCAGAGGACACGTGCCAGACACTGCTAGGACCTGGGGCAATGCACCCTGGCCATTCAGACCCATTGCCAACTCCATCCACTGATGTTAGGTACCAAGTACATGAGCCTCACCTTGTGTTGGTTCTGCCTCGCACTTGGAGCTCAACACTGCTTCTCCTGGTCCTGGGAGAAAGGGGGAAAATGGCAAGGAAGGCAGAGATAGAGCTCAGTGAATGAGGGCAAAGAAAGACAGATCTGAGCAGAGCCCAAGTAATAGGGCTGGCAAAGACAGAGGCAAGAACCAGCAGAAGTTAATGGAACATGGTGTCCTGTCTTTGCTAGGATTGGAGCCCTTCTGCTTCAGACAGCTCAGGTTGCCATATAGTAAGGGGAGGAGTGACAGCCAAGGAGGTGAATTCCATCTTATTTCCACCAAAAGGCATGGTTTTAAATGAAAGACTTGCTGAGTCACCTACAAAACCTCCAGGAACTCAGGGGGCAGCTAGTTTATGGTGCTGTGTTCGTGTCAAACTGCCCCATGTGTCTTCATGTCCAACCCTGCAACCTGTACTCATGCAAATCCCTTCTAGAACATGATACCCTCCAAGGCTCACCTCCAAAAGCCTTAGCTCAGCACTGAAGCATATAGTACAGAAATATCAAGGAAGTCTCTCGAGCCCTGAGGAAAATGGGCAACACAAAGAGGCAGCCGAGTCCAGCCTTCTGCTACTTTGGGTCTCAAAGACATGTGTTCTGCTCAGGTTTTCTGCAACCTTCATCAAGTCATTTAATCTCTGCCTGTCCCAGCTGTCTTCAAACAAGAGAGAACAATTTCTTTCTTGCTGAGCACACTGTAAGGCACAACAGGTAGCAAAGAAGCTGAGATACGGGCAGCACTAGTAAGGTTTTTTATTCTAGAGGTTGACCCTGAAACTTAGAAAAATACCAAGCCAAATCCGCAGTGTGTCAACCAGAGCATTTCACATAATGTCTCCCTCTCCGTAAAGCTTAGAAAAACACAAGATCATTTCAATAGCATCATAAAAGACTACCATGGCTTTTTCTTGCCTTATGCTGCCCTCCTCCCTTTTACCAGTGAAATCCGTGCTTGTTTGAAAAACAAAAACATCTGATAAAACACATCCCCAGACAGGTACAAACCCACTGCAGATAAAACAGAGCCATGCAGCAACAGGCTCCTGTGACGAAGGACTGATGTCAGAGACCTGCAGAATGCTCCAGCTGGCTCCACTGTTGAGACCCTAAATCATACTCGAAGGCTTGTGGCTTGGGTTGAGACAATGCAATTACTTTTTAATTTGCAAACTGTGCATATTTTCCTGATTATGTTTATGTTGAGCTACAGATCGGTGCTCTGCCATTGACCAGATAATTGCCAAAGAGTTAGCTCCTGTCTAGGGTCCTTTAACCTTGCTGTTTATATTCAGCAACACAATGGTTTGAAGTCCAGCTCAGAAGCACTTGAGGGTAATAAACCTGGAGAGGGGAGGGGGTGGGCTACACTATACTGTTATGATTCTGCAAAGGTTTCTGTTTTCTTTCTTGTTATCCTAATAACCCTTTTATAGAGCAAGTTGTTGGCAAAGCCCTCTGCTGAGGCAGCCGGTTCTGTGTAGGCACAAGACAATTTGCAAAAGCAATAAACTGACATTCAGCTGAAAAAGCCTGCTAGAAAGATGAGCCATCAGCAAATCCCCCTACACATGCATGGCCTTAAAGACACACTGGGTATATATTGCAGTGAAAAAACCCCATAAACCAAACCCAAAGCAAACAGTGTATCACAGGGCCCCAGCCACACCAGCACACTGAAGGGTCCAGATGCTGGCTTAGCTCTTGGGTGGCTGGAGGCATGGTGTCCTGGGTCACTGGCCACAGGCACCTGCTTCATGAGAACCCCTTTGGAAGCTGCTAACAAAGCTGCCTGAAGGCAGGTTGGCTGACTGCCTCTGCGCCTGCTGGTAGGTGATTTTCCCAAATCAGCTTCCTTTGGTGGTTTTACACCTTCAGGTTGGCAGCTCAGGGCTATCCACTGGAAATTTCTCGTTTATTCCAGGTTTGATGCTGTATGGTTGCTTGAACAACCTTCCTTCCCCTGCACATTTACCCCCTTGGTGTATTTACAAGAATAACTATCTCCCCACAACCTTTGGGCTACTGCTCATGCTCACAGGCAGACCCCCCAGATGAAGTGGGACAGGTACCCTTATTAGCTCCTATCTCTTCTCTCCCTGGAAGCTGCCACTCTGACACTGGGATGGCTGAGGAGGACAGGTAGCTGTTCCCAGGTTGCTGGGATTCCCATGGCAGCATACTACACACATAGCTGCTGACCACAGGTTTACACATAAATCACAGCTCACCAGAGCCCTGTGGGATGGCATTTTGACCTTGTCTTGCTGTGTGGGGCTCTCCCCCAAAAGCACCCCTAGATAACATGTGCTTTTTCCCTGAGTACATCCTATCAGCAGTTCATGGTCACCTGACAGTCAACAATCAGAGCTTTGACTCTGTAGTCAGTCTATCCCTCATTTGCAGAAGAAGCTCTTGTGCTCACCCATGTGCTGTGTTACCCTTCTGCACTGTGTTTTCTTCTATCCCAGCCTCTCTGCGTTTGCCTAGTCCTCAAAGTCTTGGGGCTCCTTGGTGACAGCCAGACCTCCTCTACCTGCATAACGCATGTGGCACCCCAATAGATATGACTAGCACATCCCCTTTTGTGACCAGGCCATTAATCAAAAATAAGATTAATTTGGAGACGGGAGAACTGAACCAGTAATATCCTTCAACTCTAACAGCCACAGGCATCCTGGTCCTTTGTGTAAGAACCTCATTGGTTTCAGAGTACGCAAGCACAAAATTCAGCTGTGAAGGGTCTCTGGCTAGCCAAGGACACAGGCTCCAAAGAATAAGTCATCAGTTGAGGTGTAAAAAAGAGCAAAATTTATTGCATTCAGAGCCAGGCTGGCTGGAGAAATCAAACCTGAGAAAATAAAGACATATTATTAGGGCAAAGCCTACCACTGAGTCTTAAGCCTACACTTTTGTAAATGGCTAATCCTGCTAACATTGAAACAGGAGCTGAGGGTTTTTAATGGCAGAGCTGTTTATGGAGGGCTCATCTAACTCTTCATCATCTCCCGAAGATGCTGGTGGAGGAAACAGCCTCATAAGTCAGAGGCCTGCTGGACATAAAAGGCAAACAGATGTCAATGTGAATGAGAAGAAGATATGGTAGCACATCTGATAGCCTTGCTGATGGCCCTGATCACTCAGAGGAAGCAGAGTTGGCATGCAGTGTGCAGCAACACTGCTCTTGCTTTGGTGATACCATTTACAACCTGTGCAGCTGAGACAGCTACTTGTGCTATCTTCCTCTCCAGTCCTCTATCAAGCCTTATCCCACCTAACAACATCAGGGATACCTTGTACTGCACCTACCACGCTTCTGCCAAAGAATTGTTTCCACTGATCACAGACCTTCAGGGGCACCCAGCCAAGCCAGGCAACAAGCACAGGGCCATCCTTCAGCTGGAAACCCTCACTGGTTTTGCAGTGTGGTGCCCACCCTTGCTGCTGGGATGGGCACAAGTGGCCCAGTTGCACCCATGCCCAGTGGCTGCAGGAGGCTAGTTGTTAATCAGGAAGAGAGCAGAGGTAGAGGAGCTAGAAAGCAGGTGGAGAGAGGGGGAGCAGCAGCTTGCTGCTCACTGGAGTCCTGGCAGCTCCACTCAGTGCTTTGTCAATGCTCCCTCTGCTTAATCTGCTTTTCAGAAGAGAATCTTATTTAAATGGGATGATTCTTATTAAGATTATTAACTCCTCCAGGGAGAGCTGACATGACCTGACCTGACCTCCTGTTACCCTGCTCTCTGCAGCCCCCTTCTGCTAGATCCATATTCTCCTTCATCCCATACTGTTTGGGCCTTCTCACATGCTACATCACCACAGACTCAAAGCTGCCCAAGTGTTTACATTAGCTAGCTTTGTCCCCTTCCTCCACAGAGACCTGCCATGACAAGTTATCCATTTAAATCTCTTTTTAGGCTTCCCACTTCTTCCTCTCGCTTTCCTCCTCCCCATCACCTTCCCAGGGTGCCACCTTGGCTGGTAGAAGGGAGGTCCTACCCCACAGAGGATGAGCAGGGATGGTTGCAAGACATGGGTACTGCTGGTTTGCTCAGGAGTATGCAACTCAGGTTCTCCATTTCTCCCCAGCATCCTTCAGCCTGTCAATCCCAGCAGACCTCCATTCCTCAGCCTGCCAACTTCCCATCTCAGGGAAAGCTCTTTGCCATCACCGTCTAAAAGCACTCTGCTGCTGAATGAAGTCCTTTGCATCCCAGCTCAGATAAGAAAGGGGTTTTGATGCTCCAGATCTTGTCCAGCTACCACCAAATCTTAATTTTGATCACCGGCTGCAAGAAAAGGAAGAAACCAAATCCCTCCTCACACTGGCAAACTTGTGTTTTCTCTCCTCACTCACTTCTCAAAATAAGGGCATTTTTCTGGAGCAAAAACTTCAGGGGATGGTGAGGATCAGGGATTTTTTTATGTTTCAAGTACTTTTTATTTAAAACATGCTTTATGCAGCTGTCAGAAACCAAAATGGGAATTTTATATATTTTTTGCAGTCTTTGAAATAAGGATGCTATGTGGGATCAATTTTTTATAGCAGTAAAGTAAAGGAGGAAAATAACAGCAATTTTCCCTTTTGAGGATGGCTTGTTTAATGGCATGGATGTCACAGTGCAGCTTTATCCAGAGAGAGGGAGAAAAAGCCATAAAATGGTGCTGTGGTCAATCAACGACTTCTACACTACAATCTGCTTCTCTGTCTCTCCTACAGCCAGTTGAGATATCCATCACTTCTTCTCTTTGCCTTTCTTCCTGTCTCTCCCCCGACTCTACAGCCCTGACAGAAGTTAAAGCGCTAAGTGCCTCAATCCAACAGCCCTTCCACGGAAAATGCCGGCATGCCAGGCACAGGCCCTCCTCTGGAATCCCAGAGTGACACAGCATGTGCCAGCTGCATGCAGGGAGCTGGGGACACACTGCTGCTCCAGTGGTGTTTCGGCCCCCGTGATACCACGCGAGCAAGAAAATCCATTTCATTACGGTGCTAACAAACCCACAGCAGCTAAGCTTAATCCCACAGCACATCTGGGTACCAGGCAGACACTGCTGCCCTCTCCCTTCCTTCCCTCCCTGTGAGAGCAAAGCAGAGGGTCTCCCCACTTGCAGCCTCATTTCCCATACCCATCGCTGAGCTCTGCACAGTGGTGGAGCCTTGCTTTGTTTTCGTTCTTCATACCCTTTCTTTACTCCAAGCACCTTGCCAATGCCTACTGTCCTCCCCAGCATGGCTCTGCTGGGACAAAGTGGGACACAGGCCCTGGGCAGAGACACACACATTTCAAAGCACATCTTTGGAGGTGCTGCTGGCAGCACCCACCCCCAGGCAACGAGTGTAACAGGCAGCTCTGCTCTATCCCTCAGCCTCCTCCAGGAGCCCACTGCAGGTAAGATGACATCCCTGCTATGTCCTCCCACGGAGCAGAGGTCTTGGTCCACAACCCCTCAAGAGCCAGGCAGGAGAGAGGTCTCAGCCCACAGAAGTTGAACAGGGACAGATGCAAGACATGGGTACCACTGGTATGGTCAGGAGAACACAGCTTTTACACCTCGCCCTCCCACTGACACAACCTTGTTATGGTTAGCCCCAGGGATTATCTGGGGAGTAGGTGACTCACATGCACTAGTGCTGTGGTGTAAGAAACTGCCCCAGGGAGTTTGGGGCAAGCCAGGGGTCAGAGGAGCCATGCCTACACCAAAACACTCAGCAGTGCTCAGACACTGGCAGCTTAAGAGGCTCCAGGCAGCAGAGCCAGCAAAAGATAGGCTGGACACAGCATGTCAGTGGCTCGGCTCAGCCTTCATCCCCTGCAGAGGCAGAGGAAGCTCGGGCAGTGGACGAAGGACAAAGCCACCTGCAGAAAGCCCTGCCATGTCCTGGCCTCTTTCACACCCTCATACATGACCCCATAGCAGCCTGCAAGGCAAGCAGGGCTCCAAGGCATGCCTGGCTCCATGCAGCTCCTGACAGCACCCTGCCTGCAGCTGGACAACAGCAGGGTTGGCAGGATGCAGCCAGACCTCCCTCTGCACAGATGGACAGAAGGCACAGACTCACAGTGGACACTGGGACAAGCAGCTCAGCCCTGGGCACCACCTGCCTGTGGCAAAACATCTCCTGCCTGTAGTGGGGCTAGGCACAAGTGCCCCATAGAGCACCAGTGGCTGAGGGACGAGGACTGGGTGGGAAGAGACTGGCAGAGAGACAAATTTATTTCAAGCTCTGTCAGCTTGTTCAGGTCCCATTTTTAGGACGTTGTTTTTTTTGCAAAGAATCTTACACACAACCTTATATGGACTAAACCACAGGCAGGACTGCATTTCTTCTCAATTTCACTGCAAACAACAACATGTTTCAGTCCTCTCCTGCATAGAGGCCCAGGCACAAACATGCCTGGCTCCAGCAGGCAGCACTGAGTACCAGCCAGCATCCAGCCCAGCAAAGGCCAGCACAAACAGTGCTGAGAAGGAGCAGGAATGCCCCTTGTTTTGATTATCCCAGCCTTAATTAGACACACATTGGAGGCTTGGAGCCAAGTTTCAGATCCCAGCTTCCCTGAGGCACTGGAGCACTGGGGTCTGGGGTTTGGTTTCAGAGCCAGCGGCAATTTAATTCTCATCATTAACAACAAGGGGAGGGACTTTACCCTGGCTTGGACTAATCCCTGAGTAATTAGCTGCAAGCAGGGAGGACACATAGACCTCTGGCTTTGAACACAACTGACCTTCAAATGTCAAACATCTCCACATCCCATGTTCTGCTCTTGACCTTTGGGCTGGGTTGAAAGCAGGGACACCAGGACAGTGGCTGCAGAGGTGCTAGGTTGTCCCTGGGCCCCCAGCATTCATTCTTGTGGACAACCACAGTGGTGTCTTCCACTGGAGAGCCAAGGCAGGCGATGACACTGCCACACACAGCAAGGGAACTTTGTGCTTTTTGTATCAGTCACCATCAGCTTCGCTTGACCCGTGGGGACACCAAGCACAGGGGGGCAAAGTTATTTGTGTGAGTCCAGACAGCAAGCTCAAGAGTCAAAATTAAGAGACCATGGCCAGACTCCACTTGATACATGAATCCCACAGCCAGAACAGACACTGCATTGTGTTAAGGATTAAAAAAACCCCAACATACCAGAAAGTGAAGCAAGGGTACAATTGTGGGCAAAGTCCCTGTGGGGCAGCAGAGCATGATCTGAAGGAGAGATGGAGCCTAGCTCCTTGCAGGCACTTTGACTGAGGGTCCAGGACAGGGATGGGGAAGTGATGAAGCTGTGGCAGAATTGGGGGAGCACAGCCTGTGTAACTGTGCTTGTGAACAAACACCATCCAGGGCTAGAGCAGGGGTGGGCACTGGATGCTGCCCACTCTCCTGGGCTCAGGCATCAGGCAGCCTGCTGCCCTCCAGTCCACCTCCACTGCCCTGTGCTCTCTGCAGGCACCTGAATCCCACCAGCAGCACAGTGAGTACCACCACAGAGTGACCTCAAGGAGGCTGCAGCTGCCTTGCTCTGCCCTTGCCATGCTCCACTCTGCAAAAGGCTTTTCTGTCTCCAAGGCCACGGGAAGGACACAAGGGCTGCCAAGCACTCACTGCACAGCACAGAGGGAGGTGAGGAGTGTCAGGGCAGTCGCAGAGAAAGGGGCTGCTCCCGGGTAAGGCTCTAGCAGTGGGTGGGGAAGCAAGGCTCCAAAAACCACACATACTTCCTGGGTGCAATCCCTACCTGCTGCTGCACTGACCCACAGGACCCCCAGGTGCAGCTCCTATCCCAGGAGCCCTGCGTCTTGGTTTCCCCATGCTGGGGCATGTCAGGCACTGTAAACAGTGATACTGAGGGTCCCAACATCACTCAGTGCCCTCCAAACGAAGGGCATGAGACAGCTCTGATGCAGGGAGGAGTACAACCCAGTGACGTCTCTGGCAGGGGAAGGCACTCTGGCAAGCTGCTGCTCTTGTTGGAGCTGCTTGCACAGCTTTCCATCTAAAATCCTGTCCTGGATCCTCATCTGAACCAGCCCTGAGCAGCTCCAGAGGTGCCTGCACAGCCCAGCTAGCAGAGCAAACACCCCTATGCCAGGGGAGGGATATGGGCAATAGAGCACTCTAGCTCAGAGCCTGCCATGCTGATGTTTGCCAAGTGCTGTTTACAAAGGCAAGCATTCACCTCCATTTGAAGCTGTGGGAGGATGGGCTTGTAAATAATTTCAGTTAACAGGCTCAGGGCTCCTGTTAACTGCTTTTGTGCATCTTAAACCTTCCTCCTGGAGCCAACCAGAGCACATGGGGAGGATTGAAGAGGAGCAGCACTCTCCTAGACTTAATATCACGACCTGAAGCACTGCAGGCTCAAGATAACCCCAATGTATTGCAACGCAGAAGTGGTGGCTGAGGACCACAAGTCTCTTCTAAATGTCATGGAGCTCAAATCTGCACAAGAGGAAAGGTTGCCAGGCACCTGTTACATTGGCTGCTAGGCTTTGCCCCATGGGCTAAGTGCCCCCCCCACTGGGAGTGCCTAACTGGTGTGCATGTACACCTATGTGCTTGCCAGCCCTGTCTGCAGCCGATGCCACCCATGAATGGGGGGATGAGGGCAGGGATAGGTACTGGCACAGAGGAACTTCCCCCAAACACTCCCTCCCCAGGGACAGTTACAGCCCCACTGACAAACCCTGTGTGAGCATTGCTGAGGCTGGGCTGGCAGCCACAGTCAGAAGCCATTAGCACCAAGGCAGCAGTGTCTATCACCCCAAGTCCAGCACCCACTACCTGTTGACAGCCACATCCTGCTCCTCCCACAGCACTGAGACTTCAAAGCAATTAGCAATTCTGAACTACAAAACATTGTCCCGGTGGGATAATAAACTCCAACATCTGTCAGAAGAGCTAGCGCCTATCAAATTGCCAAGAGAAACATTTTTCTTCTCATTCAATTCACAGCTAAATTGAAAACAACCCCGGAAAGAATCCAGTGGCACTAGCTCACCATCCATCTCTGCGAGCATGCAAGCTGTTTGCCATTGCAGGAAAAGCATTCTGGCCATGCAGTGATCACTCACTCAAATTAACAAATCATTTTATTTAGATATTAAAAGAAGCCATAATTGACTGATGGTATGCTCCCATATGGCACTGTATGCTGGAGAAGGAGGAAAAGAATGCAGTCACCCCCTTGGGGCACACACTTGTTGCAGTTCTGGGAGAGAGGAATGAGTCAGGGTGAGTGGCTGTGGGGGGCCAGGCTCTCTATTTGAGGGGCATGGATACCCAGCCCCTCTGCACCAAAACCACTGCCAGGTTTGGAAAAGCTGCTTCTGGTCAGAATTGCTGCTCAGGATCCACTTCCCATCTACCCACATCAACCACTGCAGCACATCAGGATGTATAGCGCCCAAATTCCCTGCTGCAGCCCCTAAGGCTCTCCACTCCCCTGGGCACGGGTTGTATGCACAGCACAGGGAACAAAGAGCTGCCAAAAAAANTCCCTGAAGGATTCTGCAGGCCAAGGAGGCATCTCACCTTCCTGCTCTACAACATGCTGAGGGGTACAAATATTATAGCTCAAACATAATGTAACACTTGCATACAGAGCTCTCCAAACTGATGTGAGAGATGGTCTGCTCACAGTATGTCCAAATTAGAAATAAACTTCAAAGAGAAGCTGATTGAGAGCAGCCTACCCTTACTCATATTGTCAGCAACACTTTAGCCAACCATGCACAATGCCGAATGAGATTTCTCTCCTCCCCCAAAATGTCAAAATCGTTCTGACTGTGCGGTCGGAAGCATTTTGTCAACAGAGTAGAGCTGCCTCCAGTGCCTGCCAGCCTGGCCAGCCCCAGGACAGTGGTGGGTAGCACAGCCTGGCCTGACTCTGCAGCTATGCAGCACAGGGGATGGAGTTGGGCAGGGCAGGCAGCCCTCTGCAGCCCTCTCCCTCCCTGTGATCCACAGGGATGGCTGGTTTCCAAATGGAGGAAGGATGCAAGAATTAGAATCCTTTTCAACAGTTTGGAGTGGAGGGAGAGGAAAAACCATGGGTCACTGAGGCCACAAAGGTCTGAAATACTTGTCAGAGTATTGCTGCCCTCTGGCAGGAAGCCTCTGTCGTGCGCTGCCCCGTGCCACGCCACAGACGCTGCGGACACACTGGGAGCAGCATGTGAGAAGAGATTGTGCCTGACAGTGAGAAACGCTCCAGACTCACTCATTCACACAGGCCACAGGGGAGCTGGGAAGGGTGGGAGGGGGCAAGGGCTTGGGTTTGGCTCAGTTTTCTCCTTTGAAATCTAGACAAGTACAAGGGAGTGTGTGGTGTATAAAGCAAATGGGATGGGGACATGTAGCCGAGCTCCCTCTCCATGCCCTGTGTGCCCAGTGGCTCCCAAGGCAGGATAGAGCTGATGGCTGCACTGTCCCTCCTGGCCTTGGTATCTATGAACCTCAGAGAAACAGGAAAAGAGGTTTGAGAAGCTGTTCCCTGAGCACTGCTCCTCAAGGTTAAAGAGGGATGGAGAGATGCCGATCAGAGGATGGAGACAGCTTAGGCACACTGAGGGAGCTGTCAGATGGCTTTTGTGGTGTTTACGGGCCAGCAGGGCATGGCAGTATGGAGATGAAAAGAAAGCATAAAGAATATCCATAGCCTTGTCCAGCCATGGGATTTATGAGGGGTCAGATGAAATCTGCAAGCACATCCCCACAGGTAAGCCACAGCCCTGGTCCTAGTCCAGAACTCTTGGCATACCTCTGACCACGCTTCAGCATAACAGCTGCATCTCTCCAATGCCTGCTTGCTTAGAAACCCTGGAGATTAATGACCAGAAGAAGGAGTCTATCTGGGAGATAAAAGCATTATATTAAAAGCATGACAGCAATTACGTTAGTATTAGTCATAAAACACTGCACACTTGCATAGATTTTAAGCTGTACTCCTTGTTTCTTTGCTTTGCCTTCCCTCTCCTCACACAGCTTTGGTGCTCATGCTCCCTGGAATGGCAGCAGTGGCAGACTGGCCAGGTGCTAGGGCCAAGGAACACCAGCGGCCACCAACAGAAGATGCTAACATGATATTTTCATTCCTCATCTCAGTTACTATCCAGCTCCTTCATGTGCCCAACACACTCTGATGAAGCCAGGAAAACAGTCATGAATGACCTTTTTGCCCAGGGTGAAGCCACCCAGAGAAGAGATGAACTAGTTTCAATCAGTCCAGTACAATCTCTCCAAGCACAGCCACTGGGGATGTCTAGGGAAAGTCCTATGGCGACATGAGCACCCACTGATGCTCCCACATCCTCCTGAACTCCAGGATGCTGTGGTGCAGAGGTTTAGCTCATCACTGGCAGTGCCAGCAACACTCTCAGTATTTTCCCTCTTACAAATTTGTCTAATTACTTCTGGAAGCTTTCTAAACTCATCTGGCAGCCAGTACCACTGTTCTCCTTCCTCCTGCCATATAGGAGCTGCTGTGTGTTTGCTCTGCTCCTGCCATTTATTAACTTAATTTGATGCCCCAGCAGCTGATCAGCAGAAACAAAGAAAAGTCGTTTCCTACTGACCTTGCAGTGCTCACCCCTGCCTGCACAGCCCCAGGCTGCTCTCCTCTACCCCTCTGCAGCTTTTGAGCATCACTTGTGTTGTCTAACCTTGTAGGGATGTCCATTGCCCTTGTCACCCTGCTCTGTCCCTGCTGCTCTCTGCAGTAGGGAATCAGATCTGCACACAATATTTATTTCCCATGGAGGCACGCAGTAGGTTTATGCAGTCTGTAAATGTGGTCTGGGTTTCTTTTTCTCTTTATTTCCTAAAATTTAATTACTTTCATCTGCTTTTTTGACTTCTAGAGTACCAAGTCACTATTTTGATGGAAGTGTTATCCTAACTCCGAGACATGGCTCCTCACCAGCAACAGCCAGGTCAGAGCCTGATAACTGCTTACAAATGTCAGGATTGTTTCTCATCATGCACGTCACTTGGCCTTCAAAAACACTGGACTTCATCTGTGGTTTTGCTGGGCAGTTGCTTCCTACCTGACGTACTTTGTAACTCTTTGCACTTGACTCATTCTCGCCACCCAGGACATGCCAGGAGTACCAGACATCTTTGGCGTGCTGTTCTCAGCCTCCTTTCCCAGACTGTAGATGAAGACACTGAACAGCACTGATACTAAAGTGAATCCTACAGCACTGAGAAAACTTACTTCATACTTTTAAACTCTCACATACCCAATTATCCATCACCCCTCTTACTCCAAAACAGGTTAATTCTTTCAAAGCCTGTGCTGAGGGACTACAGCACAGTGCTCTTGACAACCTAAGAAGGAATATTTCATGCAGAGTATCCATCTCCCTCAACAAACAGACTTTTGCTTACAAATGCTGTGCAAACCCCTCCTTACTGTCCCCACCTGCTGACGTGTCTGCAATTGCCCTGCACTGCAGATGGGGACATTGCTTCCCTGATGTCTCAACCCTGGTCCAAGGCAAAGACACCTCCTTCACAAACACACCTTACCAGCGACATGGAAAATTCAGAATGGAAAAGAGGGAATAGAGAACTGGAGTCTCCAATAACGAGGCCTTGGGGTGCTTCCACCATGTTGCAAGTGTGAGTCCTGCCAACAACCCCCATGAAGAATGAGCGGGGTGAGAGAGCAACAAAGTGAGGTCACTCGCCACCCCATCCCCACTCTGCCACAGGTAGGGACTGCTGGTGCCTGCACCAGGATTTGTTGTCCGCACGTTTGCTCATTGTTCGTGATCTCCAAGGTGACAGTGACTTTAAGTGAAAGCAGTCATCAGGTCTCGTGGCAGCCCCAGATGTCAGAGCAGAAAGCAGGTACTCTGTGGGAGTCAGCCCCTAATGCCTGCGAACAAGCTGCCAGGCTCATTTCCCTGCTTGCTCTTCTATGCCAGCTAATTACTGGATTGTCAGGGACACTGATGCATGCTCCACTCACAGCAATTCAATTGTCCTCTCTGCTCTGTACATCTTATCAATATATATGCAGCTCTACTTCCCCTGGAATCTCACAAAGGTGCAAAGAGCTGCCTATAGAAGATGGATTTTGTGCCCAGCATGCCACGCAAGCAAATAGTGCAGCCAAAAAGCCACTGTTGGTGGGAGCCATAGAGAAGCTCTGCCTGTATTCTGGGGGGTGTTGCAGGCACATGAGACAAGATGGAGAAATGCACTTCAGGAAGAGGAGAGGGAGCAGACAGAAAGCTGAAGGCAAACAGCAGAAGGCCTTGGTGAGGGGGGATTTTGAAGCAGAGAAGTCAATTTGCAAAGACAGAAGAGAGAAAAAAGGTCTTTGCAGCAGCCAAACAGGAGAGTGACTCTGAGAATAACGGCTTGGAGAAGCAGGAGGAGGGCACAGAGGGGAAAATGTCAAACACAGGCAGGTCAGGCATGTGAAACAGGGCATGAACAAGCAGGCAGTGCCTGAAGACAAACCGCAGTAGAGAAGGTGGTGATGGAATCTGTCTATGACCAGAGGTTGTGACCATGTTATAGAGAGGGAAGGAGGAGGCAGAAACAACAGACACAGTGTGAGGAGCGAGCGAGAAAACCAGCAACAAGCACACTGGCACAGGCACTGGCACAGGGAGGTCAAGCTGCCAAAGAGCCAGAAGGGGTTATTAGTTGTGGACAATGAGACTCACCCTTGCACACTCAGAGCATCAACCACCACCCATACACCTCCAGGGAAGAGATGGTGGTCTACATAGTGCCAGGCAGCATGTCCCCAAGAGGTCTAGCACTTGGAGAAGCCTGGGGCTCAGCAGCATGACAATGCAAACCAGGCACTTGCAGCATCTCACCCACTTGTAGCTGCTGGTTTGGCAAAGTCCCAGAAGTCTATTATTGCAAAGATGATCAAGGTGTGCTGTAAAAACACCTCTTCACAAATCCATGTATCCCTCACTCCTATGAACTCTGGTGCAAATGTCCTTAGCCTGCATTCAAGGTATTACCATATCATCAGAGAGACTGCTACTACATCAAAACTGCCCTTAGCCACCAGAGTGCAGCACAAAGTCAGGGTCAGCACATGAACTTCACTGAAGTTCAAAGCCAAGTGTGTTAAGTCCACACATATGATGTGTCTTCAGGGCAATACTTGGGCTACAGGAAAATTTCACAACTCTCCATAAAGAGCTCAGTATTTTTAAAGTGCGCACTCATTGACTTCATGGTTTGCAGCATGTCAAGAGCATCCCATAAGAACATAAAACCAGAGCTCATTGTTTTGCATAATTCTTCCCAAAACTCAAATGCTTGGAAAGTCTTTACATGAAATACATATAAAACAGGAGCAAAAAGTCACCTAAGTAACATTTTTAATTTATGAACTGTCAGACAAAACTGTCTCAGAATTAAAAGATAAGGGGGTTTAGAAGATAAAGGGCTCTGCATCTGACACTTTCTGCAGCCTAGAAGTATCCATGTGATCCCTTTGTGAAATACAGATTTTCCCACTGCGCCAGCAAGTGGGAGCAATGGGTTGGGAGGCAGACAGATGTGCTCCAAGCCAGAAGACAGATGTGCTCCCAGACAGAAGTATGGCAGGAGTTTACAACTGCAGCACTTATTTAAAAGGCAGAAATGCATTATCCCTTGAGGGGAAAAAGAGAATTTAAATAGCTTAAGAAAAGAAAACAGGATGATTAATTAAACTTGCAATTTTTAGAAAGGACTTGCCAGAGCAGATGTGCTCTGGTCCTTCCCTGGGGATGCCTTATGAAAACAGAGCCCTGTTGCTCTCTGTTCCCCAAAGCTTCAGGTTATTACCAATGAAGACAATGGCTGTGTGCTCCCTTTTTATTTTAAGCTCTGGATTAGTGGGTGGCTTCACATCAAAGGGCCCTGTGCCACCTTGCTGAGACCACCACCCAGAAAGATGCTCTGGGTCCTGGGCTCCTACTGCCCATCTCCAGCACTGAGTCAGCAGCCATCTTCACTTCAACTGAGAGCAGCACAGGAGTTTCCCAGTTCCAGCACAAGAGAGGCTCTTGTGGAGCTGGAGAAGTTTGAAAGGCATTTCAGAGAGGAACAATTGTTCTTGTGGCTACAGGGGGTGAAGGCAGTGCTGGCTTGCACCCATCTCTGTGCTGGAGGAAGGTCAGTGTGGAACTTTGCTCTCCATCCTTGCTGTGGAGTTACACCAGGAAACAGCATCAGAGCTTAAATGGGCAGCAATCAGTGAGGACAAACCCAGCAAGCTGAAAATCTATTAAAAACCCCCAAACGAGCAAAAAACCTCAGTACACGTCTTCTGCTTGAGGCCACCCTTCCTGGCCTCCCGCAGTGACAGAAACGTGGTCCTTTGGAGGTGGCACATGCGGCAGCAGTTACAAACCCATACTGTACAAATTGTCACTTAAGTGGGATTACTCCTACCTCCTCCAGCAGCTTCTTTGCTTCCTCTCTCCCTCACCCTCCCTCTGCTCCAAAAGTGAGGGGGGAGAATGACAGATGCAATATTTTACAAAATGAGATAATTATATAGCAGCCACATGGGGAGATTAGATTAGCAAGAGATTTCAATGCAATGATATTTAATAAGACTGAGATACAGGTACATGGGAGCACAGTCAGCAAAAGGTCATCATCATCATCATCACCACGTTGAGATTATGAAACAAAATGCTTATGACCTACACAGGCTCTGTTGCTCACTGCAGTAATTCCATTGTTAATGCAACACAAATAGGATTATTCTGAACAGGAGTTGTATCGCTGCACGCAGCCAAGAAAAACTAAAAAATAACACTACAGTGACTAGAGTGAAGTAGTTCAGGGAAAGAGCAGAAACTCTATCCTGTTTCCAGCCTGCTCTGCCACCCTGTAAGATTTGCATGCTATCTTCCCATGCCACAGACCCTGGGAACAGTCAAGAGCTTGAGATTGAAGCCCTGTTTGCTGGTAGTAAAGCAGGGCAAGCCCTTGCTGCAGCAGGACGCACACAGCCTTTTCTAACCTCTGCCAGTGCACCTTGCTTTCTGGGCCAGAGCATTCCCATGAGGACATGTGCTCTATCACCAGTGCAGCGAGTCCTCCCACAGGCAAGGCCTTCATTAGTCAACATCTCAGCCTTTGTTTGACTAATGTAAATCCATCTTCATGGATTACCATCTTATGTCTGTTGAAAAATTCCCTCCATGTTATCTTAAGCGTGACGGGGGAGCAGGGAGGAGGCTGGACAAGGCACTGCCAGCAGCGTGGCGGCACTGACATGACAGCCGAACTGCTCAGAGGGATCCCATACAGACACAGAGATCTATCACACAGATGAAGTGATAATTTCACAGCGATTAAACCACACTCTGTAGGAGCCTTCATTAAAGTCTACTGGGGAGAAGAAGCAAGCCCTCTTTTTACATTTCTTTCTGAAGACAGCAGATAGTAACTCTCCAAGCACGTTCCTAGATCTATTTTAAAGAGGGACCTTCCCCACCGGAACATCTCAGACCCTTTGTCACTCTCTGGCTGTCCTCAAACTGTAAGCTCACAGCCTACCAGAGATGCTGAGCTGTGATCTGGGTAAGCCTGCAAGGGCATGGTCCAGCTGAGAAGTCAGGTACACCTTCCCAGAGCCTCCTCCTTGAGTCACAGGCATTGCGAAGAGAGAGGAGACTGGACTGAGATGTTGAACCTTGAACCAAGACGTTGACGCTTAGATTGAGATGCAGGACTCAGACCATCCGCTTCCATTCTTTCTGATGTGTGACCCTAATTATTTACCCCCAGCTAGAAGTTTTACTTTTGCTGCCCACACTGTATTCTCAGGGATATAAAAGACTAATACTCCATAGCTGCTTAAAACCAGGCGGAAAAAACCCTCCCGTGTGAGGCTGCTGCTCACCACTGCTGTCTCAGCAAGCTTCACCCTGGGAAAATGTCATTGTTTGATTGACACCGCAGAAACACCCATTGCAACATGTTTTAAACAAAAACATCTGCACTTACTTGTACAGCACGAGTTGGAGTGACAAGCTCCCCACCCCTCCACGAGCACAGAGAGCAGTGCTGGTCCTGCCACCTGGCCACCTGCACCCAGATCCCTCAGCACAGTAGCCAACACAGGACCTGCAGGGACAGTCCACAGGTCAGGACCAAACAGGTTTCTCACAGGACCATGCCATGCCCCAGGGAGGCTGGAGGTGGGCAAGGAGGTCAAGTCCTGGACCTGAGCATGGCAATGGCTACTGCCTTCCTTGTGTCTATGGGGAAAAAGGATAAATCTTCCTCTGGAGGGGCAGAGGAACAAGTGGCAGTGGCTCTCCTGCCAGGGAGAAGATGGCTAGGTCAGAGCTGACCCCACAAATCATGTGGCTTGATGTGCTCCCAGAGGAACAATGGTACTACACACACTTCCATGCCAGCATAGCACAATGGGCTTGGGCCTTCTCGCCTCCCCATCCAGGGGCTGAGTGGTCCAGCATGATGTGCATCCCTTCAGCAGGTCAGCGCACAGCTACAGAAAATAGGCTGGCACTCAGCCCATGAGATTGAATTCCTCTTCCCAGGGCGGAGACAGACATGTTTCACATGCAGACACTACCTCCTCTGTGTGGGCTCAGCCTTCAGTTCATGTGGTAGCAAGAAAGCCACCACAGGCAGGCAGGGAGCTCTGAGCAGGCAAGATGAGTACAAGATCTTACATCTCAAGAAATCAGAGACCCAAAATACAGAGACATGGTTAAATGCAGGCACATTCATCTTCTGTAAGACAAATTGCTTTTGGTAATCTGGAATTATTTCTCTTGGGCCTTTTAAAGACTTCTCAAACATATTAGGACAGCCAGGAGCACAGATGAACTATTTAGCTTCCTTGATAGCAAAATCTTCTCTTCACACAGTCAGTACAACTTACAATAAACCCAACGGGGAAATCTGTGCTATCTTCACACAGAAATGATTAATCTAAAGTTAACTATGATTTATTGTCTCATCCCAGGCAAAAGGCCCCAAATCTAGATAACACTGCTGTGTTCAAAGCTAACCCATGGAGTGAAACAGCCTCTTAAAAACAGCTGCATGGTCACCAGGACTGCCTGTTGCTGAGCACCAAAGCACAGCAAGATGGTCTCCTATTAGAATGATGGGACTTGAGAGTGTAGGATTTAACTCTTTGCTCTACTCTTGTCCCCCTGGGTGACCTGGGTGACTCATCTAATCCCATGGGATGTTGTTCCCCTTTTGCAACAAGGGGAAAGCAACCCTTCCCTCTCCCAGTGCTCCTGTGCCTTCTCTACTGCAGGATCTGCACCTGCATACTTCAGTTCAGATGGGGCTCTGTATTTCATACCTCAACACCTCTTTATGGCTATACCTTGAAATTTCATATTTTTTTCCATGTTAAGCTATGTAAAAACATTGAAATTTGGGATTTGGATTGTTTAATCTGAACAACTCAGTAAGCCATTAAAAAACAAAACCATAATAAAACCAAGGCATAGCATCAGTTTAACAACTGTTTTTGGAGAGGTTCTATCACAGTATGGTTTAGATCACTTTTTTAGCCATGGGAGAGGAGTGAGTGAGGCTGGAGGCCAGATGTCCTCCTCCAGCACCAGAGCTGGACAGACAGACATGCCTTGTCTATAGCTGCACTGGCTCCTGGTCCAGCTGCTCTGGAGAGTGTTCAAGCTCCAGCCGCACAGATTTGGCACACTCTGCCAGCAATACAAGAAATGAGGAGGACCTTGGGCTGCAGGGTGATGAATGTGCAGCCAGCACACCAAGATTTCAGTAGGTCACCATTCTGCTTCAGCTCAACACAATTATTTTAATTATTACCTGGATCTCAATTTCAATTGGCCCCCTGAGGGCAGGCAGGTATTTATCTGCATGCCATGACGCAGGAGAGCGTTTCTGTGGACATGTGCACAACCTAATATGTACTTTTCCCTGTACCAGGGATGTCAACTTTCCTTTGGCTGGAGAAGGAGTTGGGAGGTTTCCACTAGCACCTTCTCACACCTTGCCAGGCACCTTGGGCAGTGGAGACTGAAGCCATGAGGTTCTACCCACATTCCTCTAATACACAAACTGACATCCCCAAATCCAGGAGCAGGAACTAATTACAGCCTGCCTTCTACAAGAGAACAAAACCCTCTGTAGCTTAAAACACCAAGGACTTTTCCTTGCAGCCTCCGGAAAGGGAAGAGGTTGACAAGCGCAGGATTGTACTAATAGCTGCGGTGAAACACTTGCCCATTTGCAGAAGCACTTTGATACTCTTACCAGATGAATACCAGCCAGCAAAATGATTAAAAATGCTAAGGCTGGCAAAACCTAGGAATCTTTGAAGAGTGTGTATCAGAACAGCTTCCACTGTGCTGACACCACCTCAGGCTCTGCAAATCCATTTCTCCCTACAATTGTGTTGAAATACTAGTTTATCTTTCTAGTTAAGTAACCTGTATCAAAATGATCAGAGGAATATTTATTTGAAGTTCCTGGTGACCCAGTTCAAAGCAATGAAGTGAAATTTATTCGTCTAAGCTGGGCATATGATGTGGGGAGACAACTCTTCTCATCTGCATAGGGGCCTATAAATATCCTTATGCAAACCACAGCCAGGCTCTCGTTAATGCCAACACGACCTGAAAATAACATTAAATACCGAAGGGAAAGGGAAATTCAATTACTCTCATTTGATGCAGAGCAGGAGAGTGCCCTTTAGCAGTGTAGTGGTTTATGAACTGCAAGCAGCAGAGAGGTGATGGGGACAGCAGAGAGACCACATCTCGCTGAGCTGGGCCCAGGTCCCCAAGGGGTCAGTGTGCCACAGGGACCCTCCAGCTAGGATTCAATCAAGTTTAATACTGCACAGGTGTCAAATTATCATCTTCAGCTTTTAAAGATAAGAGAGCCTATGAGCAATCCCACACTGCTATCCCCAGCTTGTCTGGAAGCTGTGGTCCTCTCACCAGTATGTGAGCTGCATTTTGAGTCCCACCATCCCCTGCAAATCCCCCCAGGTTAATGGGTGTTGAGAGTGTGTGGGGAGGAGGGTTCTCATGCTTACAAATGATTCACTGTCAGTTACAGCAAGTGTGTGTTAAGCTTCCTATGTCACCCTCCAAGGGTTCACTGGGTGAGATTACAGCCATCACCAAACTGTCAGTGATGCCAAACAGCCATCAGAGCTGAGCCAAGTGCCATGCTCCCTCCCCAAGCAGGCTGGGGCCAGGGCCAGGGCTGCCTGACCCACCAATGCTATTACAAAGACCAGAAACCATGATCTAATTGAGAGCATAGCAATGCTAACCCCTGCCAAACATGGTTCGGACCCTAGAAGAAGAAAGGCAGACTTGAAGGTTTACAGAACTCTGTGTGCATGTACCTTAGGACAGTACCATAGGCTGCATTCTGATGTTGGACAGAGAAGGTATATCCAAGGATTTCTAGGACCTCTGAAGCCAGCATCCCTGAAACCCTCTTTGCACCCCCAGTGCTGCTGGTGAGATAGGCTGCACCACCCCAAATCCCACTCAGTCCCTTGAGCTCTGTTGTTGCCTCTGAATGAAGGCTGAACCCTGGTGCTACTCAAAGTAAAGGAAGTCTACAACATAACAGGATCAGAGCTTCCCATTGCAGCACCCAGAGCTCACCATAAGTCAGGGCTCAGTCCATGGATGAGTGACATGGGAGCCCATCCCCTCCCCTGTCAGGTCCACAACCACCAACAAGGCTGTTTAGAGCAGATCTGGTTCAAAGCATCCCAAAAGCACAGAAACTGAGATCAAATGCCTACACTGCATCTATTAACCTGCACGAGCAGTGGAGGAACAGACCCTGCTGCAGCCTTTATCGCAGACCACTGATACGCACTCTGCAAGAACTTCCTACTCAATTCAGGGGAATAAGTCAAAGGTAGTGTCCCTTCACCCTGCCTTTAAGACAGCTTTGTTTGCTTTCCAAGGCAGATATTATACAGCAGTGCAATACAATCAGGAAAAGCAGTGGAGGAATGGCAGCAGAGCCATAACCACTTGCGATAAGAGACGCGCATGCAGTGCAACCAACAGCTCCTTCCCATTAAACCTTTCTGAATGACTCTCATTTCCAATCTTGATGCACCCTATGGAAAAATATGATAGGTTGTTCCTCATCTCTCTAATGTACTTTAAATAGATGATGCTCCAGATGGTATTGACATTGCTAAACAAATTGTGAAACCCACATGCCAAAAATACTGTGGGTAAACAGACTAAACCATCCTGTGCAACAAAAGAGGCTAAAAGAACTGCAATCATCATCAACTTTAAATGCTACTCACATCACAAAACAGGGACTGGGCTTCAATTTTTGTTACTTTTAACAAAAATAAGATAGTACAATACTAATCAGAGATGAGGCATATAAGATGCTGCAGCCAGGGTCTGGGGGGGAAGAGTTGCCAGCTGCAGAGACTTTCACCTGTACACCAATGGGATGGGTGCAGCTCAGGTCAGCAAGGACAACATCAGTGACACTCACTGGGCTTTGTGCCTGGCTGAATCACAGAATTGGAGAGGTTGGAAGGGACCTCTGGGCATCATCTAGTCCAACCCCCCTTGCTAAAGCAGGGTCACCTAGAGCAGGCTTCCCAGGATCACGTCTAGGTGGGTTTGGAATCTCACCAGAGGATGGGACTCCACAATTTCTGTGGGCACCCTGGTCCTATGTTCCATCACCCTCAAAGCAAAGAAGTTTTTCTTTATATTCAGATGGAACTTTCTGTGTTCCAGTTTATGCCATTGTCCCTTGTCCTGCTGCTGGGCACCACTGAAAAGGGTCTGACCCCATCCTCTTACCTGCTGCCCTTTAGATATTGATCAGCATTAAGAAGATCCCCTCTCATTCTGCTCTTCTCCAGGCTAAAGGGGCCCAGGGTTCTCAGCCTTTTCTTGTAACAGTGATGCTCCAGTTTCCTAACCATCATCATCTGAAAAGCTAGTGAGAGTCAACACAGTTCTTAACCAAAAAACCCCCACCCCAAACAAACCAGCTCATCAATGCAACTCATCTTTCCTGCCCTGCTGATGCTCTCAGGATAGCAACTTGGGGTGACACAGAGAGAAACGGGCTATGGGGAGACTCAGTGGAGAACAGAGCAGTCCTCTCCAATGGCTTCCCTTGTGAAAGCAGATCTTTTTAAGAAATATGGTCAACTTTAGCATGGAATAGGGAAATCGAGTTTCAAACCAGAACAGCTGCTTGTAGTTAACTCAAGAAACAGCCACAATACACTCTTTGTGCTGTTAATGCTCGCAGTAAAATCTTACTCAGAGTACAAAAGGCATTTGGAGAATTATTAGGAAGAACAGCACTTAGCAAAATCCCTGGGGAACTACCTCTGCAAAATCCTCTCCAATGGTGTTCATGCAGATGGGCAAAAGAGCGGTGCCCCTCTCTCAGTGTCTGCAGGTGCAGGTAGCACCAGTAAGGCTTTGGGCAAAACCTGGGTGCCACTAAATACCTTCTCTAGCAGGGGATCAGGGCTTGTTCTTGCCTGAAGAACAACTCTGACCTCAGGAGCAGCAGCTATTAAGCAACTGAGCCTTTCAGAAACAAGTTTGGTTGCATGTGCATGCAGCAAGCGCATGCATAGCCACGAGTGCATGCACATGGCTGAGTGCAGGAGGCGAAGGCTCCATGGCCACCCTTGGAACACCCTCCTAGCATGATCCTCAACAGAACCTCACTCACACAGAAGGAAAGAAAAGGTAATGAAATAATGTTGCTATGCTTCACCTTGATTCTTCCCCCGCAAAAGCACTGGTAACTCCTCAGTGGTCATGAAAATAAAGCACTGGATAGAAAACCACCCATTTCATAACAAAAGCTGGAGTGGGGAGGGAGAAATCTTTGTAGAAAATCAAAAGGTACTGAGAAGCAAAGAGATTGCAGACTACTGAGAGGAAATCTGTTGATGGGTACAGTGAACTTGTGCTAGTTGGACACTGAGAATGACACACACTACCTGCTTCTCCAGGAAGCTGTGCCCTACTACCTGAAACCACTTGAGTTGGCTCTGTCACCCCCATTGCAGAGAGGGGACACGCAGCCCTCTGATTACAACGAAGGGGAGACAAGGAAGGGAAGAAGCAACAACCACACCATTTATGCACCACTAACAATGATTTGCATCTGAAGGGTCTGCTCCCAACCTTCACACCAGCAGTTTCAGCCCAGCAAGGGCACTGAGATTCATGCTGTGCGTTGTAGCATGCCTCGGTTGGTGTTTATTATTAGTTACTATTAATTTGTTTTACCACAGATGCAGAGAGAAGTGTGGAGGAGCTTCTGGAGCAGTTGCCTTGCCATGGTTTGCAGTAGGACAGCCCAGACTGTTGGTACCCTCCTCCCGTGCTGCACTTGTGGTCCATATAGGGGGCTGCTAGGTTTCCTCAGTGGCTAGGATGAGTTAAATCTGGCAGCAGCTCCTGCTCCTTGTGATAGCCTGCTGCTGGCTTAGACAGGTGTCACTGTGTCATTTACACTTAAGTCACAGAGATGAGAACAATTAATGACAGTTTACATCTCACTTTTATAAACCACGAGTTCTTCCCTTCAGGAAGATGCAGAGGGAAGAAACCAGCAGGGTTCAGGGTTTTGCATGGGCTGGCATCCCCTGACCCCAGCACAGTTGTTGCAGGGCTGGTGAGTTGGAGTGCAGCTCCCTAGGGTCCTCCAGAAGGCACAGATGTGAGCTGCTTAGGACAATTCTTGTAACCCCTTCTCACAGCACCAGCAGAGCTCTGGTCTCACAAACTCTGATCTTGTCTCTGAATTCTTGATAAAAATTCCCTCCCAAACTGCTGCCAAGGTGGGTAACACACACTTTATGAATCCAACTGGTCTTTTATCCCACAATGACAGTTATCACTCCCACAATTTCCTCCCTTTTGCCTTTCTACCAAGTAAAGCCTGCTCTTCTCCATGCCCTTACAACACAAAGTCAGGATGAAAGAGCGAAGCTCTTTAGCTGGCATCCCTGAATCTCTGCATCATGCTGAAGAGCCCTCAGTAACCAGCATGACAGCACATTCCTGTACCATCACTTCTCATTTAAATGCTCTGGACTGGGGTCATTTCCATCTCTGAAATACCAACAGGCAAATGCACTTTAATTGAGGGCAGGCCACATGGAGTGTGCGCACACCCCCGAGGTTTCTCTCTAAGGGGAAGGGAGAGTGCAGGGGTGCAACCAGACATGGGAAATGGGGAGGTGCCCCTCAGAAGGGGCTTGTTAGCCAGCGTGTTTGGGACAAGTCTGTGTTTAACAGGTGCCTACCCAGATTTGGAGGGTCAGTTAGCTTCCACTGGGCAACAAGGCTGAGTGCATTAAGGAAAGCAACACTTGGAGATATTCTGCCATCACAGCAAGAGCCTGGACACTTTAATCACAGTGGCTGTGCAGCAGCTGGACTTGGCTGAACACAAAAGAAAGAGGGGGAATGGAAAATGCAATCTGAGGAAAGCAACAGTCCAATGACCTTGAGGTACACAAAAAAGGTATGGAACAAAGCAGGAAACACAGAATTGAGCCAGGGAATTTATGACCATATGTTCTTACCATGCATTTTTGCTTCCCTTGAACAAATGTCACCATATCTTTGGGAGCAAGAGGAGGCAGGGACAACATGGGGACATCAAATTGGGTTCTTCTCTCCCAAAACTGCAGGGAGCATTGATGTCCCCAAGGAAGACGAGCAGCAGTAAGACCAGTCCAGGCAGGGAAGGTCTGCCCTGAGCTACCTCCAGCAGCCCTGAGCAACAGATCTGCTGCAAAGACCTGCTGGCCTCCAGCAACAGCTCCTCCTTGCTCCCACACTTGGCTCTGTGGACACCTGTGATCCACAGCGACCCATTCTCCCTGTAAACCTGTCTATGCTTCTGGCCTCAGCCACAGCACCTCTGCAGCTAGCGCTGCACAATGCAGGTAAGAACTACCAAAACCACTTTCCATCATCAGTTTGAGATCTGCTTCCTTCCCTATTTGCTGCCTAGTCTTTGCTCTTGCAGCAAATTAAGCTCTCGTAAAAACCAAAAATTCAACCTCCACACTGCTGTTTTCCTCTCCAGTGGTTTCTGAACTGCTCAGCTGACAAGCAGCAGATTCCAGCCCCAGCTCACTGACCTGTTCCTATCAGCACTGCTCACGTTGTCCTGCCACACTCCTGCCCTTAGGCTGCCCATTTCCAGCCCTGCCCTGCCTGAGGGCTGGAAGGTTAAAGGACTACTTTTTAAAAAATGGGGGTATCCAAGAAATTAATAACCAGAGTGAGAAGACAGTGAGAGTGAGGAGAGAGATTTGAGAGAGGTTGTTCACTTGGGTGCAAAGCTGCAATTTTTCTAGAGCCTTTTGGGCACCTGTGCAGTTCAGTACCTGGATTCATGTAGAGTAGAGCTCTACTTCAGTTTGGGAACCAGGCATGCTTGCAGCATCTCCAGATGAATCACCAAACAGCTGAGGCATCAAAATCACCATCAACTCCTAAAAATTCCTAGATGCCTGCTCCCCTTACAGGCAGCAAGCATTGAGGCAGCTCCTGGCTGTGGGGATGGGGAAGTGCCCTCCAACAGACAGCATTCTGGCACACACAGATTTTGGATGGGTGGGTGACCAACTTGCTTCAACCTCATGGTTCACCATCTGGCAGAAACGCTGGCTCCCACCTTGTCCCTGGAGGTCCCCCTCTGGCCACCCACCCCGCAGTGGGTTCTCATCAGTGCTGGGTACATCAGGCTCCCTGCAGGAAGCTGAGAGAGGATGGGTAGTGCTATAAAAAGCCTGAGATTCCCACTATTTCCTCTTCCATGACAGCTCCTCCCGTGAAGCACTGGCTGGGGTTCAGGAATCTGTCATAGCAAACAGCGAGCTGGAAATAAGCTTCCTAATTGCCATATGTTAACAGATACACATGTAACCAGTGTGCGAGGGTTCAGCTGTAGGAGGTTTCCTCTTGGCCCATCTGAGCTGGTGGCATCTCTTCTCCCTCCCTGGGACAGGAACTGGGAGCTTCGCTCTGCAAAGCAACAACCTCTGGGCCATGAGATGACCTGAGGATCTCAACTTCCAATTTACAAGGAAAGTACATTGCTACCACTCACAGCTGTGGCATGAAGCTTTACAGTACGATTCCCACAACTTCAGAATTCAGTGAGGTGGGGCAGGGTTATATGTGGAAAGTTAAAAGGTTTCATTTGCTGTTGTTTTGAGACTGTGTCATTGTCAAATAGACCTAGCTAAGCTGAGCATGGCAGGCCAGGTAATTACTTCAGGCAGCTTTCCAGCAGGAAAAGTGGTGAAGCCTGCCCACTCACCTCATCTTGGCCAAATTATGCACAAACCTTGAAAGCCCACCTATCTGCAGGTACTCTTGACAACACAGGGACCTCCAAACTCATTGCTCCATCTCCCCTTTACAAAGAGGGAAGGAAGGGACCAAACCATTTGCAGGTGATTTGTTCAAGGTCACAGAGCTGTTTCACAACCAGGACATACAGATGAATGTCCCAGGACAAGATATCACCCATGTGGTCACATCCTCCTGCCCTGTCCCCTGCAGCATGGGTGGATGGTGGCTCAGCCCCACTGCTGAGTGTCTCCTATAGAGGGAGGGATGGGGCAGGATGGGCTGTGCAGGACGGGCTGTGCAGGACATGGCTGCTAACACAAACAGACTGTTTTTCTACAACAAATTGGTTTTCAATGGAACAGAGCATCACTCAAAATAGGGAAATAAAAGCAGCAGCAGCTGGTTTAATGAAATATAGAGTGACTTATTTTCAGATTAGATGTAGATGCCAAGCTCGGATATGAATGCCGAGCGTCATGCCCTCCAATTACTGCAGCCAGCCTCAAGAGTGGTCTCTGCCAGGCAGCGATGGCTTGGTGCAGACCAGCAGTCCATCAGCCTACAGCAAATCCGAACAGACAGCAACGTTTTTGGTTTTATTTTTAAGATGCTAACAATTTTTACCCTTTCCAATCCCACTCATGGTTTGAGGCTGCAAACAGTGCTGGAGAGAGTGAGCACAGCATCCAGTGCTCCCTTCCCATAATGAATGAAAAAAGCCTGAGTACCCCAGCCTGAAGGCTTGGGCAGCACGTGCACAGTCCTGTCTCTGTTCCCTACCTTAAGCAATACCGTTTCTTCCAGCATAAAGTAGAGGTGGTGGAGCAGGGAAATTCTCCCATCAGGGGAGGAGTCAGAATTACTGGCACCCACCCACCACCAGCAGCTCACTCAGCCTCATCATGCACACCCATCAACTCAGAAGCAGGATGAGAAATAAACCACAAATAACGAATCAATAGAGGACTTTTAAGAGTCATAAAGAGCTGCCTCACATGAAGCAAACCCCAGGGGAAAGGGAAGGCTGTCACCTTCACTAGCCGCAACGGCAGCTAAAGATGTCCCTGCTGTCCCAGCAAGGCTGTGCTGGGCAGAGACAGAGACAGAGTAGGGCTGGGGAGGCAGAGCCAAGCTCAGGGCATGTTCCCCATCCTCTCCTCCCCTGCGCTGTGACCTTCCTGTCACTCCTCATCAGCATCGCATTGCTGGACTCTGGGAAGAAACCACAGCAGATAAACTTTCCAGCATGTAAACAGCAGAGCAAGAGGAGCTTGGGGCAGGAGGAGAAGGCAGCTCCTGATCTGTCAGGCTTCCCAGGGAGCCCAGGGAACTGAGGACATGCCACTATGGGTTAGCAGAAGGAATGCTCACAGATAGACATCCCCCACATCCCACCCACGCACAAGGGAGAGGTGATCAGAGGTGAATCACCAGTCCTCCAGCTCTGGAGCACCAGTCGAAAGGAACCATGCTTCACCAGGACAATGAATACCCAGAAAGTGGAAAGCTGCAAAAGAAAACCAAGGAATGCAGTGAAAGAATAGGAGCTGATACAAATAAGATGCTCTGGAAGCCAGAAAAACAAACAGAATCCATTGTTTGTGCAGCAAGCTGGAATAATAACATTTGCTCGCCCAGCCTCACTTGTCGCCCCTCTCACTATTGTACCTCCGCAAAGCTCCGGCAAGGCATGGAGGCACGCTGCTGTTGTAACTGGAGTGGGCTGAATGTTATTCACAAAATCCAGCAAATTTGGGCTATTTTGAGATTTACTAGGCATTTGCAAACAACTCCAGTTGGTATTTGAAAACATGCACTGAGTATCACAAGCCAACAGAAATGACAGCCCATGGGCTGTTATCCAGGAAGCATCCGATAGTGCTGGTCTGCCTTTCCAAACTGGCCTCACAACCACAGCTCCTAAGAGTCATCGAAAAGATGGGAGCAAGGCTTTCAGCCCAAAGTTGTTGGTTCAAAACTATAAAAAAAGCTCTGGTAGGGCAGAAGGGAACCTCAGCCCTCCTGATTATGAAAGGATGGTCCTTTCCATCTAGTAGTTGGGGTACTGCACCTTTCTCTCTGTCCCTTGCCCTGGGATGTAAGAGCCTGGGCACTGAGTCCTCACACAGCTCGATCCATCTCCTGACTTAGCCACTCTAGACCTCAGTTTCCTCACCTGTAAAAACATGATTTTATCAGATTTGGTCAGCACCATGCGCTGTAAAAATGAGCTAGGGCTCAACTGAAAGCCCAGATGGTCCATGGGAAATCTTCACCTTGACTTTCACGGACTTTGGGTCAGGTGCTGAAGCATGGCAGACAGTGCTGGGACAGAGACAGGGCTCCCACAGATTAAGCCTGCCTGCAGGCACTGATACTCCAGAGGAATATTCATAGATGTCCCACACCTCTCTTTTAAAGGGGGTAGCTTTCATAAGCCAATTCCGGTGTTTCTGGAAGGAAAGCTGTTGTAAAGGCCAGCTGTGATGGAATGCTGGAACAAGATAGGAGAAATGTCAGATGAAACAACCCTGCTCCAGTCTCCTGAGGAAGGGCTTGTGAAGCACATCCCTCCAAGCCATCACTGTGCCCAACACCTGTACCCCAAGGGTCTGGGGCCTGGGCACCCCTCCCAGCCCTGCCAGCCCCTGCCCTGACCTGCTCCCTCCCACGTTATTGTGGCACACATTGGAATCTGAACTGATTTCTGCTGTGTCTGGAATGCTGCTCTGAGGACTGTGAGGAACAAATCTGATAGCCAAATCCCGTGCAATTCTATCAAGAACAGAAGGCTAACAAGAATTTTTCAAGGCAAATAATGCAGTTCATCGAAGCTGTTAGCTGCTCTGCTGAAGTATGAGGGTGAAGCAGCTCCTTTGGCTGCCTTGGGACACAGCTGATCCCCAGGAAAGCTGTGCAGAGAGTGGCTGGTGGGACCACAGCAATGGGAGTCATTTGTAGCAGGAAGAAATTTCCCCAAGGAGAGATGCACCTGAGACAGCGCCAGCGGAGCACCCTCTGCAAAACGCCCATCCTGGGGGTGCCAGGGCAGGTGCTGCTCTTAAAAGGGACCTGGGGCGTAACTAGAGAGCAAAATCCCAGGCCAGCACAACAGAGCCAAGGGCACCACTGCAAGAGATGCATCATGGCAAGGAGCAAACAGAGGTGCCAGGCACTCTCCTGGGGAAGGGCACAACATCTGACTCAGCTGCTAACACTAAAGTGTCACTCCTCAAGAGAGCAGAGCCAAAGGGAGATGCACACAGTGTGTCTGCATGCAGTGAAGGACACTGCTTTGAAGGAGAAATTACTAAGCCCCCGTTCTGAGTGCAGGAAAGGCAGAAGGCAGAGTGGCCCAGGACCGGTGTCACTGGCTGTCCTCTTCACTCGGCTGTTTCCCTCTGCAAAGCCAGAGGCTGAGAGTGACACAAACTGCCTGATATGGAGAGAACAAATTATTCATGAAAAACACAATTGTTAAGCCATGTGGCAGTGCGTGCGGAATGGGAGACAGACAGGAGAGGAACTCGAAGCTGGCATTGCCAGCAAGGCTGCTCTGCCTGGCAAACTGATCAGCAAAACGCATTAGCTGGAAGAGATGAAAGATTAAAAATGTCACCTGGAGTACAGCATCTCCTGTAATACCCTTTCAGGGTACAATCCAAGGAGCTGCCTGACACGTCAAGTCAAACCTGAAAAACCGAAGTGCCTCAAAAGGGTAAACCTGTCACTTTGGCAAGCTCTACCTTCAGATCCAAATTAGTTTATAGATGCAAGAAGGCTTCTCCAAGGCATGCCAGGGCAGTTATCACCAGCCAGCCATGCAGAGCTATCAGAAGACCACTTAGGGCAATCATGGAGGCCATGTAGACCTCAAAATTACTTTGAGTCCAGCCACTGACCTCAGCTTCTACAAGGCTGGGAGATGGACCCAGTTGCATGTTGTTCCTCTGCCATCATGGTCAGGATCTTGTGAACGGGTGCAAGCTACATTTGTCACAGCATACCTGCTGCTCAGTGTCTTCCCACCAAAGAGGGCTACTGATTTCTTGTACCCTGCTGAGTCCATCAAACCTCTTCAGGGTCCATCCCAGCATTTCAGCATCACACATGGGTCTGTGCAGTGCTCTGGGCAACCCAGCACCCCTTCAACAGCCTCAGTGATCCCCCAGCAGTAGGGAGGGTACACCTCCATGCACACACATCACGTCCTATTTTGCCTTTGCCCTGAGTGTGCACACATCACACCGCTTACAGGCTGTCAGTCAGAGAGAGTAAAACATCCATGCACCCCATCCATCAGCTGGAAGAGCTCCCAGCCACCAAACAGCCATGCAATTAGCAGGCACAAGGCTGGAATTCCTGATTGATTCCAGGACACTTAGAGGTCTGATAGACAGAGCACAGAAACGCTATCTAAAACAAGAGGAATGGACCAGCACCAGCAGAATAAATGCTGGAATTGGGAAAGAAACCGTTCTTCTTGCAGCGCTCTTTGAAGGACAAATGGTAGAGTGACTCCAAACCCATAGTATTGCAGTGCAGAGACCATGGAAAGCAGCTTAGGTTAAGCAATGTTTGCAGCTTGGAAATTTATTGTCCTTTCCAGGTATTTCCAAGGCCCTTCACAGCAGGGCTGGAAATTTTTACAGTCACTTATGTATTTATCCTCACAGTAGTGGACAGGGCAGAGCTTTATCCTCCAGGGCCCCTTTATACGTTTAGAAACATGTCCACGTTTGCCTGGGAGGCAGCAGCAGAGCTAGGACCCAAACCATGACTCCCCAGCACAGTGCTGCGACCAAAGGCCAGGCAGCCCCCATTTAATGAAGTTATCCTCTCAGTATCCTTTCAGCCATGATTTTAGCTCCATCAGCTCCGAGTGTTGTGCCGGTTCTCAAACCACAGCCAGTACTGGGAAATTGCCACTGCCTGTACACGAACAGCTTCCCCTCTCTAAAAGGTCAGCAACAGGGGAGCATCTGCAGCATCCTATGGTTCCAAAGAGCTCCCAGACACTGTCATATCATCACTCAGTCCAACCAAGAACTCACTGAATTGCAGCAAGGGCATTATTCATGGAATGGCACTGCAAATATCCTAAGTCACTGCATAATGACTGGGGAAAAGGAGCTGGGACCCACAGCACTTCATACTGAACAGGTAGCACTTGCTCTTCAGGAGGTTTTTGCTTTGCAGGCTGCCCTGGGGTTGGATCTGCCCCAGTAGAGCACCATGCACAGTACAGAACATGCACTGGGAATATCTACTGTCACTCATTTCACCTTTGGGGTGCAGCTTCCACTCTCAGCCTTGTTTTCCAGCACTGCAATGCCCTGGGCCCAGGGCCTGCAGGGAGGTCCAGGGGGGAAGGAAATGGCAGCTCTTCAGCAGTCAAAGGCTGTACAAAACTGGCAGTGGAAGCAATAGTGAGGAAGCACAAGACAAAACAAGCTCTGTGGCACACATCACAGCGTTCTCCATGCTCCACAGCCAGACATAGTGCTGGAATAAGACTGGTGCAGCTGCAGAGCTTGCTCCTTACTCCAACCACTGTCACCTGGAGGTGGAGGTCTCTGGACATCACACCTGGACCACATGCACAGTCACTAACTCCTCAAAAGCCTTTGAGTTTCCAGTTAGCTGTCACCAAAAGACACTTTTATCTCCTCTGGTCCTACAACATGGACCAGCATCTATGCTGCATCTATGAGGAGCATGCTGTAAACACATCCTCAGCACTCTGGTTTAGAGAATTGCCACAACTTTGAGTGAAGAATGATTTGGTTTTACTTATTTACCTGGAAGTTGCATTTAACTTGGACAAAATAAGACAGAACAGAAAAACCCTGATGGAATTACACAAAGAGAAAACACAGTTAGGAGGGCTTATAAAAGGCACTGGTGAAGGAATGAAAGACAATCATGTTCACCTCCTGCAGTGCAATCTGCCTCTCCCTCTACTACACTTGCACTTATCTCCTGCCCTAAGTACTTTAGGGGCCCTCAAAAGATTTACTCTCTCTCCCCAAAATAGTTTCCCTTTTTTCCCCACCAAGCACATAAATTGGCCCTGCCCTATGTTGTGAGCAGCATAGCTTCACTTCCTTGGAGATGCAAACATATATTTGTTGGAGCATCTCCCTGGTCCAGAAGACTGACTCCTTGTTTTAACAAACAGTGAAATACTCCTCTTCATCCTGCCTCAGTTGGTCATTGACATGGGGATGGCTTGAAAGCTGCTAAGGAGGGATGGTCTTACTCTCTTCTTCCTCTTCTGCTGGCCTCCTCTGTGTCAACTCCTCTTAGAGACCATCCAGTACGCTCAGCTGGAGGAAAACTGCTCAAGTAAAACAAATCAAGAGGCATCTCCGCTTGGCTGGTGAGGTCAGGCAGGTCAAGGAAGGGTCTACCAGTGTGAAGCGGGCTCAGAGTAGCTGGCTGGCAAGTACCAGCAGGTTCAGCTGTTTGCAAAACTACGACTTTGGTGCACATGGGCAAAGAACATCTCTATGAGGTGAGTGAAGATGAATGATGTGCATATGCAACTCATTGCTAGCTCCTGGCTGAGGCCAGACAGAGGCAATAATGTGCCTGGGATGACTGACTTGTGTGTAGCTGTGCTCAGCATGTGAAAAGCTCAGTCTCTCCTTCCTGGCTGCACAACCAGCACTGCCTGGGGCTGTGCCCAAGGCAGGCAATGTGCAAGAGGCAGAAGAGTCACCCAAACAGCCATTGAAAGCCCCTGGTCTCCACAATCAGCCATGCAACATGGAGCAGCAAAGTGGCGCCCCAGATACAGATCCCAGTTGTCCACCAGCCATACCCAGCAGAAGACTTCTAAAGCCTGCCAGAGCCCAGCTCCCCAGCAGCGATTTGCAGGGCTCTGATTCAGCTCCAGCATGTCAGGTGCTGCGTGGGCAGGGAGACAGACTCAGCACAAGGAAAACCCACATTTGCAGGAGGGCAATGCTGAGGGATGCCTGGTGGGAGAGAAATGCTGAGCACACATACACATGAGGCTAGGGGAGAGGTAAGAGCCATCCCTTCTCCATCTCCATCCAAGCTCTCCAGGGAGGCCTGAATAACATGGACACAGTGGCTCTGCACTCCTTGACCAGGAAGTTTCCATGCTTGGAGTCAGGCAGAATGATTTGAGAAAGCTGCACATGGATGAACTGCTGGGAGAGAAGACACTGCAGCATGACAAAGTAGGGCAGAACTGAACATCTAGGGAGAGCCTTGAGATGAGGCTGCCTCTGGCTCTACACCCTAGCCTTGGCCTTTTTCCCCATAGCTGCAACATCCTTCTTTCTTCTAGCATCCTGCTGCAGCTCCTCCTCAAACGACTGCAGGTCAAAAGAGAAAGCCCCACAGGCCTCATTTTGAGGAGAAGCTGATGATGCTCAGCACTTCCCGAACTCCTGCAGCTCCAGCAGATTTCAGACATTTGCTCTACAAATCACTGTGCTTTAGGGTTACTGCCTTCTAGCCCTCCCTGATGCAGCAGGGGAGGCCTCCTCAACAGCCCAGCTCCAGTCTGCCTCTTCACAGCCAGCCGAGAAAGCTGCCACAGCAGCCGCCATGCTGCCACCATCCCTCTCCCTGCAGCGCCTGCCTCCTCCTCTGCTCTCCCTGCAAAGGCTTGCTCTAAAAAGCACAGTACTTGAGACTAATCACCTGCCTCCAGACATAAGTGAGCACTCTTCTGAGTGCCCTAGTTAACTGGCAAGGCCCCTTCCATGTAGTCAGGCAGTTACATTTGTTTTTACATTTGTTTGTGTGGAACATAAATTTATTCAATGTAAATTTGACCTTTCAGCCACAAAAGGAGACAAAAATCGTGGATTCTCTGCTGCCCAGCTGAGCAAATGTTTAGCTGACAAATGCATTTGCCCATGGTGCCTTCTGCCTGCCTGATGCATGATGCTGGAGGAGTGCCAGGGGAGAGGACAGGGTCTTGAACCCTACGCTCACAGAGGCAACGCAGGCACTAGTGCTCCCTGCCACAGCGGTGGCATTCACATCAGCCAAACAACCCCATCTCTTTGCTTTCTAACCCAGCACAGGAAGCAAGTCAATGGAGGGAGGAACTAAGGGCTGACCCTTGAGGTATGCAGCAGCAGAGCAGCTAGATGTAGGAAAAAAGACACTTATTATTAAGGATGCTTCCTTCCATGAGAGAATGCGATCCATACATGCAAGTACATTTATTTTTAAAGAGGGCATGAAAAAAATCCTTCAAGCACTACTCAGCCCTCAGGCTTGCAAGCACTCAGGGACAGAGCCTGGACGGGAGGGCAGAGGAGGCCAGGCAGGCACAGGTGCTTGGTTCAGAAGCAGGAAGGCAGTGCTGGCAGATGTCAGATGGAGCTGTTGGGCCCTGGAGGAGCTGTGTTTGGACACAAGACACGAGCCTGTTGTGTTCTGGTCCAGCTGCACAGGAGGCAGCTGACTCAGAGGACTCCAGGTCCTCACTCCAGATATCGAGGTTCTGGTCTCAGCTCTTCAAGAAGCTGCCTCTGGCTGACTCTCACTTATTCTTCTGGGTTCACACACAAATTAACTCCCTGATGTCCAGGGTGGCACTCCAGACTCAAATGTTCAGAAAAAAAATAACAGGCAGCCAAGGGAGCTGTGAAAGCTTATGAGCTCTTGGCTCACAGGTTTCCCACTACACTGAGCCGGACATGGGTGACAGGTGGCCAGTCAGGCAGCTCACTGGCACCCCTGCATCAATCACAATGCCAGGATGCCACAGCTCAGCCATGTCGTGTGCTCAAACCTAAGCAGACTAACTTCTCCTCGCCAGACTCCATCCCTGTCTGTCCTTCACCAAACACCTGATGGCATCAAGCATCCAGACAAGACACTCTTTTCACTTTCCAAATTTAGCTCTTTTCATGAGTTGGTATCTATGTGAACCCTTCCCAAATGGCAGAGCTGCCTCCCCATTAGCTGTCTGTCACTGAGCAGCTCCTCGGTCCCAGAGCCAGCTGTAGGACGCCATTAACCGCCGAGCTCAGCCATGCGCAGATGCCAGGCACTCCCAAGCCAAGCTGCGATGGACACTCGGCTCTGCTCCTTTAGAGCTCAATTGCAGATTTAGGGCTACTGAGCTAGCTGTTAGCTGTTTAGCCTGTCCACACCCATCTGTATTTTGACATTACAATGCATGTTTAACTCCATGAATGCTCCCAGAATATTCCTGCTGACAATTCTCCCCTCCTGCCTGCCCACACTGGACACTTGACTGCAGCAGCATTTTCCAGCTGTGGGGTTTTTTTTCCCTAACTTACAGACTCCTACCAGTTTTCCAGCTGAGCTGTGTGTTCAAGGCAGGGAGTTTAAGCTTAATAACGCAAGGCTGGCTACTCTCAGTCGTCTTTTGCAGATGCACAGACCCACACCAAAAGCCTTCAGGCAATCTTCCACTGATCACTGCAAATGGTGCAAAAGGCACCAGGGATGTTTGCCTGGTGCTCAAGGAATCCTCATAGGGCTGGAGCTCAGCAGTGCTAAAGTCTACAGGAGCACAAAGGAAAAAAAAGCCCAGTATGGGCAAGCAAACCTGACAGTTTTACACCACTACGTGCCCCTTCTGGCTGTGCTCACACGCCGTGTGGCAATGTACATGCACATGCAACACGGCTTCCACCCTGAGCCATCTGCTCTTCGGGATAGACACCTCTTGGTGGAAATCCTGCTCTCATTTGTCCTCTGCAATGGCAGAGTGTGGGCTTGCCATAACAAGTGTAATCAAAATATTCCCACGCATAATAGCTGAAAGCATTATTGAGGGAGATTTTTTCAAATCTCAATTAGAAACAAACTATTCTCTAGTCACACTTTTGCTTCAGTCTCAGATTGGTGGAGATGTGGCACTTTAATTTCTACAAATGAAAGGACAAATCCCAATATAAGGACAAAGCAAAAAGGCAGACATGTTGAAAAACAAGAGGATAAAAGAAAGAAAATCCAGCACAACAGCCATAAACAGAACTAGCAGAGCACAGGGAGAAAAAAATAGCTCAAATCATTTTTCTTGGCAATTTACTTAAGAGATTGAGAGCACAGCCCTAAAACAGCAACAACTATGCTCTCTTAGAGGACAAGGAAACCTGTGGGCGCAGCTGCCTGAAGACAGGCAAACAGCATTGGTTCTGCTCGCCTCCTGTACCAGTACCACAGGTTTTTTGTGCTGTGATGGTCCTCAGAGCTCTCCAGCCCTTGAGACCTTCTGTGTGCCAGCCAGTGTCCATCCACATCCAAATAAACACACAAACCTTCCAGACTTATCAGCCAAAGGAAAACCTGTGACTCCCATGCACCGGAGACATTATTAGGCCTTAACTGGGGAACAGTAAAGCTGGAATTCTGCAAGGCAAATATCCCACTTCAGGCAAAGAGTCTGCCTTCACTCTCCTCCTGTCTTCAAATGTATTTTTGAGTTAAACAGATGAATGCATTAAGCTAACAATTTAAATCACCAGCAGCCACAGAGAAGCAGAGGGAAGACAAGGACTCCCACTCCATCCCTTCTCTCACTGCACTTGCACATCAGGGGAGCCCAGATCCAGATGGGACTCCACATGCACTAGTTTCAGTACCATAGAAAAGAAACAACAAACCCTCCCCCTGCTTCCAGAAATATAAGTTAGTAATTTAAAAGCCATTCCCACACTGAAACAAGTACAAGGTCTCTGAGACATACTGCTCAGCAGCAACACAGGCCAGCAGATTACTCCATTTTCCTTTGGAGCTCAGCAAAAGACCTGTTTTCATCTCCATGCCACCCAACAGGAATATCAGGCTGTTAGCATTCTTGAAGACTGGTGGCATCTGGTAGCACACAAGTGAATGGTGCAACTTTATTATCTTCTGGGCTGGATTTACTAAAACGTGAAACATATTCTTGACATTGAAGCCTCTTCCCTTTCAGAGCTTTGGTGCTTGCAAAACAGCACCAGAGCTCTTGGCTCTATGACATTCCCAACAGGCTGGCATTTGAAAAGCTGATGTGCAAAACTCTCTGGGTTCTACCAAAATCTAAAGAGTTGTTTGCCTTCTTTGTCTGCCTCTGATGACAGATTCTATACTTTGCATAACACTTTGTGATGTTTGGGTGATTTGAACATAATCAGGCTTACACGCAGGCAATTAAAGAGAATATGCATTTTATAGAGACTGATTTCCACACACTGACTACCAAATTGACACAGCTTATTCCTTTTATCCCAAAAGAATGAAATGGAGGGGTCAAGATCTTGTAATAGACAAAATGGGTAAAGTGCACAAAAAACTACTGCCTGTGTAAAAAACTGCTTTCCTTTTAAAGGTGAAGGCTTAGAAAGCAATAGTGAAGTGGAGGGAGAGAAGAAACACTGAAGATGCACACGTACAGCTCTTCTGCCTAAAATTTCCACTAGTGCAATGAGCTTATTCTCATCTCTCCCATTAGTAGTTAAAAAAATAAGTATTTTATATCCAAACAGTTGATACAGTTGCAAAGGCAGAGTAGCTATCTGGCTCAGCCACTAAGGCAGGTGTAACAAAAGATACTCCTCCTCCCTACCCATTGTACTTCATAGACACAAAGCAGTTTAGAGCTCAGTATAAAGCAAGAGATGCCTTCTTGGGAGGCTCTCTAGAGAGAGTTACTGCCAGGTGGTCTCAGCCTGTGGAGTGCTTGTAAAACATGAATGGAAAGGTTTTAATGCATCTTTCAGGAAAAGCACAGAGGCTGCTGCAGCGAAAGTAGAGTGGAGTCCCACCAACTCTGCATCTTGCAAATGGTCTAGAGAAAGACCCAACTCTCCTCTTCCCAGTCTGAAAGACTGTAACAACATATCTTACAAAATCTATTTGCATGAAGAGAAATAATTTTCCTAGCTTCACTAATTATTGCCTTAAATCTTCCCAGAGCAAGAAAGAGAACAAGCCTTGGTCATTCATCTTCTGCGCAGCTCAATTTACAGATATTCAGATTGATTTTGAGAGCTCCCATCACTCATGTAAAGCCATTGCTCCAACGACAACACTACACAAGTGAGGATTATCACAACTGCAGAATCACAGCTACTGTTCTGACTCATAACAAGCTTCCTCTCTTTATTGTGTCTTGCTAAATTTCTTGCTCTGACAGCATCTCTGAGCAACAGGTTCTACCAGTTAGCTACACGCTGTATTAAAAAGCTTTTTGTTTAATTTGCAGTAGACCTGTTGCCTTTTAATTATACCTGGTGCCCACTGCTTTTGCTTTTGGAACAGGGGCTAACAGGACCAAACAAACAGTCTCTTTCAGCACGTTAATGGCTCTATGTTTTTGCCTCTTTGATTTTCAGAACTCAATAATCCTAACTGTTTCATCTACATTTTAAAACTGGAAGAAGAGTGATCTGGGGAATTAGTCTAATTTCAAGCCTTACTGAAACAGGGGAACAAACATTAAGAGAAACGCCTAAAAGGATAATGGAATTGAACAATGAGCACCAATATAATGAGACTAACTGGATTGCTTTCTTTATAAAATTACAAAATCAGTGATCAGAGGAAAGAGGTAGACACCACATCCAGCGTTTTGTGAAGCTTTGATACAGCACCTCAAAACCTTGTTCTCAAGAATAAATTACTGTTGTTTTCAGTAAGAGTTCTGCTACTTTAGCTGAAGGACCAGAAACAAAGAACACTAGGTCACTCTTTAGAGCAGAATCCTATTAATTAACCCTTTATAAATAATTAGCAGAGGTTATGAGCATGCCACAGAAATGAGTGGTATGTGTTACAGATGGTTAGGAATCCCTCAGTAGACTAAGTTCCAGATGATAATAAGATATGGCTGTGGGTGACCTGCTGACCCCTCTGCTGTGAGACAGCAATGAATCATTCATCCTCCCATTCCAGCAACAAAACCACAATACAAAAATGTGTCCAAAGGACTAAATCAGAGTGATACAGTGAATGCATTCCTGTGAAGAGCTAACACTTCTCTGTGACTTGGTCAGGAAGAGAGGGAGGTGGGGAGTCTACCACCCCTGAGACCAGTGTTTCTATCACACAAGTTACTTAGAATATCAGAAAGGCTGAAGTTGTAGGGTAAAAAAAAAAAAATCTTAATTTGAAAGTTGCTTAAGTAGGTAATGTAGATGGAAAAGGGCTAGCTAATGTGACTCACTGCACTTTAAAGCTTACAGCATCTGAGGAGTGAATGTAGCAAACCCATTAGCAGATTACAATAAGGAAAGACAGCAAAAAGCCCACTTCAGCTGCAGAATGAAAGTGCAGAGGAAGCCTGTCAGGGAACAGAAAAATTCCTCTTTGCCATGGATCAGGTGTGGCTGCTCCTGGCATATTCCACATTCTGCACAATACAATTTCACAGTTTTTATTTTTTGTAATGCCCTTTTTCACTACAGCAGAAGCTCCAGATTCAGCAAAGCAGTAAAGAAAATCCTAAATAAATCTCCATGCCTGAAGAGCAGACACTCTGCCACTGTCCACTGAGGAAAATACTCTGAGCCCATTGGATGCTCCACCAGGAAGGCCTGATGGACCCTACACTGGTGTGACTCCTATGTCCTGGAGGCACCTGCTGAATTGACCAGAAAAATCAGCCAGACTGATTCTTTCACTCCTCTAACATGTTGTCCCATACATGCTACTGCCATCAGTTTGGCAGTCCTCATGCTCCTCTTTTGTTTCCCTATGCCTCCTGTTCTGGCTGCTCTGCCTCGTGAGGTCCAGCATGGTGCAGTTCTACCTCTCTGTCTCCCTCGTTTCAGAAACCCTTCTTTCAGAAATAGCATCTTGAGAGCAGTCAGCCCAGCCCACCCTGCCAACACTGATCAGTGCTCTCTGCTGCTCTAGCTGAATGGCTGGGCTGTTTCCTACCACTGTGAAAAAAGCCAGTTTAACAAATCATGTATTATTTTAGCTCTGGCACATGAAATCTGCACAAGACCTATCAAGTCAGTCAGAGACGTGCTGTTCTCCTGATGACTTCAACAAAGTCATCTCTAAGACTCCCTCCTTCAGATCAGCTTGGCTGAAAGTCAGGAGCGGGTGTCCTACATACAGTACACAGCTTGGCTTCTACCTTTCCTGCACCACCAACAATCTTCCTTCCCCACTTCAAAGCATGAAAGCCCACTCTATTTTTCTCAGACAAAAAGACTGTCATACGTCCAAGCCCTAGTCCCCATTCAGATGAGCCCATCAAGTACTGGCACTGGACTTTGTCCAGTTCAGCTCTGAGTACTCACAGGGATGGAGTCTCCACTACTTGCCTGGGCAACCTGCTCTAGTTTACAATCATCTGACACCCAACACTGGGCAACAGGAGCAGCACAGTTACACTGTCTGTGACAAGTGAGCAGCAGAGCAGGCAGGAGAGTCTCTACAAGCATCAGCAGCAGGGAGAAGTGTCCTCTGCTTGCCTTGCCCAAGGCTGTGGTGACATCCAGCTCCCTGTTGCAATCTAGGGCCAAAAATTTGGGTCTGAAGCTATTTGCATAACACTTTTTCCTGAATGAAAGGAGGCTGAGAAGCTGCCCCTTTGGACCAGAAACACTGAAATAATATGGGACATCACCTGAAACACAGACTCTGTATGCAGGGCATGCCAGAAAGGGAAGTATGTGGGCAGAGGTTATGCTGGCTGTGGACTCAAAATCATGTGTTTAATGGGGTAAAGGAGTCCAAGAACAACAGAAGTAAGGTACCAGGCAAGAGATCAACTGAGGCAAAGTCTCTAGACAGAACATACAGACTTTGGTACTCATGGGGGCTTTAACCACTCCTGCAACTGCTGGAAGGGCAATATAGCAGAGTGCACACAGTTCAACGTGTCTCTAGAGTATACTGAACACAAACTCTTTTTGGAGGTGATAGCAATAGGATGGAAAACAGTGGACACAACATGGCAAATTCTAAAAATGTACATAAGATTGGTCAACACTGGAACAGGGACCTAAAGCATGGGATCTTCACCCTTGGAGATCTTCAAAACCCAACAGTCAAGGCCCTGGCCAATAAATCTATCCTTCCTTGCTTCATGCAGGGTGTAAGACCAGAATCCTGCTATATTGTCCAGGATTTTAAGAACATCTTTCTGAGCACTGTTCTAGCAAGAATTTTACCCAACTCAGACCAAAGATGTTGTATCAGCAAACCCTGCCTTGGTGCGTGATCTCGGAAGTGAAAAGTGCATTACCAGCTCCATCATTAGTTCCTCCTCCTAATGAGGTGACCCACAAGCATCAAAGTATTAGCTAAACAACTAGACCACAGCAGCAGCAGTCCAAAGGAGGTTCAGGTCTAGACTGCCAGAAGGCTTTGCCTGTGGAGCTGCTCAATGACACCAAGTTGCTCTCATCCCAGTCATCAGTCACAGCAGAAACCAGAAGGCATGAGGAAAGGACTGCAAGGATAAACTCCCAGCTCACAAAAGCTGTTTGAAGCAGTGAAGCACAATTTGGGTTGTTCTGGTTTTCATCTTACTCCTCTTTTCCATGAGATGCAGGAGAAGCTGTTAAACTGCCAATGATCAATGGAGCAACCCCATGTAAAGAACAGATTCACAGGCCAGGTCCCAGGTCCCACTCCCCCTGCAAGAAGCACAGCAAGGTGCTTTGCAAGATGGAGTTGGATTCAGGCTATAAAAGCCTTCCAGGTCCACAGTGGAGGTGACACACTGGGGACTCAGGACATTACAAAATGTCTGTATCCTAAGAGAGAAACAGTCTTCTAGGTGTGGTTCCTGCCAGCGAAAATCATTTTCTTAGGAGCCTGCAAATGACGTTTTTTCTTGCTAGGAAGCCATTGATGTCCCTGGAGATTAATTCTGATGCTATCTGCCCTCACCAGGAAGAGAGGGAGAAATAAACAGAACATAAATCAGAATATGAGATTAGTATTTCTTCTGCACCCCAAGTGGGAGTGGGGACCAGTGATCCATGCAGCAAAAGGCCCGTGTCTCTCTCACAGTGTGCTCCCTCCATTCCCTTCCAATGTAAATTGCAGCTGTGGCATGATGAGAGCACTTCTGCATTTCCACTCAGTGCTAAAGATTAGGTAAATCAGCCAGCAGCTTTCTGCAGTACCACAGCCAATCAGTCCCAGCTCCCACCTCATCAGCCACAGCCACTAGAAGGGAGTCTCAGCTGGGAGAAAGCCCCCAGGTTTTGGATAGATGGAGGAGTGAGCACCTTGCAGTCATTTCCTCCAGAGACTAGAACACCAAGGACTCCACAAAATTCACTGTGTCTTATCCTCTTTATTTCTTGTTTTCCAGTCATCCCTGTACAAAAACATCCAGCAGTAAAAGAGCTGTTCAGGGAAGAAGACAAACATCTTCAATGCATTTACCTGGTGATCCTAAAGCTCTTCAAGTCTTATATATCTTAGTAGCTTTGATTCCTGAAAAAGTTTCCTTAATGGAAAGAAAGACTGTGCTATTGCAACCACGAGCTCATGAAGTGATGAGTAAGCACACACATATGTGTCTTGCAATCTCAAAGCCTTCTTCACCTTCTCACCACCATGTCAGGCACATCACCCTAACCACCTGCATTCACCTTCCAGATACTACAGCAGTGAAGTCACTACCCAGAGCTTACTTTCCCCATCTGTGGAACGAGGACAATGTCAGCAACCTCCCTAAGAACAACTGATTTCCTGGACAGCTTGCTCTAGCTCTCCCTACATTGAGCAGGGGTCCAAGATGGATGATCTCTGGAGGTCCCTGCCAACCTCAGTGACTTGGTGATTGACTTGTATTACTGCTCTGAGTTGTGACCCTCCAGCCACACATCACCTGGGATTCACCATTACAATGTCACACGCCTGCCCTGACTGTAGAGCCTGTTGGGAACTGAGCAAACAGGACACTAATTGTAGAGGATCTGGACTAGTTGATCTCTAAACGTCCCTTCAACCCAAACTATTCTATGGTTCTATGACACAGCCTTGTCAGTACAGAGCCACCAAAAATGCAGTTTCACACTGATCTAAGCTGCAATGCACTTCCCTGCTCAACCCAGCATGCAGTGCCATCATTTTCAGCCCAAGACTAAAGCAGTAGACTCTATCTAATTTGCCTTCATTGAGGATGAATTTTAGATAAAATTCAAACTGAGTAATGAAGAGGAGGTTAAGCACTTCCAATCAGGGTAGTAAGAAAGGTGTTAGAACAGTAAAATTGAATCCCAGACTGTCTGTGTCTCTACATTTTTTTAAAGGTGGATAAGCCAGGATGAATTCTCTAAGCTGCTTCCCCATATGCCTGGATGGCTAAGAATGGCTGCCAGACCATGGCACACTGGAGCTCCACCACAAACAAGGGCTCACTGCACAATTGCCTAAAAAGCAGGTACCGTCAAATAATGCAGAGTAGTTTCCCTTCAAATTGTTTCCATTTATGTTCCCCTCTATGAAAATTTCATAGCCCTACCAGCCAACTGCAAGACTGTAAATAGCAAAAGTATTGCATGATAGGAAATTGATAGCCATGGTTGGGTTTTATCTTGGTTGCTGCAGCCATATTTTGCAAACCTTTGTGCAAGTGGGCTTTACCAGAAGAGGACAGCTGCCTAGTGGGGCATGGCAGCTGGTGAGTGAGCAGAACAGGGCTTACTAACTGGTATCACCAAACACATTTGGGTAAGGCAGCACTGTTGTCCCTACAAGCTCTGCTGCTCTAGAGATTGGAGGCTCTACTAGAAACAGTCATGACACTGTGCTACTGGATACACTGTGGGCATAATTTTCTGCACAACAGAGAGCAGAAAGCCCAAGGCTGAGCTACTAACCACACACATTCAAGTAGCAAAGTGCCCATCTTCATGCTATGCTATCATCATGCACCAGGTCCCTCCCTCAGACACACATTGCCCACCTCTCAGGAGCTATGACAGTGCTCTGCCCTTTACAGAGCATGAGGAGGATGGGAATCAACAATGCTCCCTGTAAGACCTGGCCTCCTACCCATCCATGCTGGAAAGCAAAGAATGCATGTTTCCTCCCAGCAGCTCTTCTGCACTTCTAGTAGAACAGAGAACAACATTCAACTTGTCTGGGGTGACTCTAGCTCTCTGTAAAGGTTAGAGAGCCTCTGCATCAACTCTAGAGCAGTTCCACTTTGCTTTTCCTCCTCTGGGACATGCAACATCCTCTCTTGCATAGGAAAGCAGCAACAGTCTTTCCACTTGCTGCTCTGACACCACGTGCTCACCCGACAATACTAAAGACAGACCAAGTGCCTGGGATTGAGCCAAAACCTTCCCATCACCCTTGGCTGCACCCTGCCTCTGAGCTCTGGAAGAATTTACAACCCAGAACTCCAATAGCTTTTCCCTTGCCAAATATTCTGCAAAGAGCCAGAGGTCCAGATACTCCCAAGATTTATAGTACGATAATTTAGCAATCTCGGGTGAAAAAAGAGGACAGAAAGAGAGAGGAGAAGATATTTATGGAAGGACCAAGAAGCAAAAGATTTCAGTAAAGACAGACATCTGCTGTGTAATGGCAAAGATGACAGTTCCCACAGATAATAAGAGGATGGAGAAATATCAATGAACATGATATTTGCAAACTATACTGTTCCACAGCAGAAATCTAGTGAACTTCTGTTTGTATCCTGTTCCTTCAACCCCTATTAAACCTTTTACAGCAGCAAACTGAAGTCCTTCTCAAAATTCTGTCCCTGTCTCTCTGCCCCAGGCAAGGTCTTAAAGACACAAAAAGATTTTGGTACATTGTATGTTATACAGTATTTCTAATCCTCATGTCCCTGGTGAGCATGCATACATAGAGGAAGTGATGGCCTCTATTCTGGAGGACCCGGAGGTATTTCAAAGCCTAGAAGAGATTTTTCAATGAATCTTCAGAAGCACTCACACCATACAACCATCCTCTTTGTGAGGAGATTCTCAGACTAAAGACACTTGTGTATTATCTCTAATCCATGCAAGTAGTCCTAATTCCCCATCTGAGTCCTGAGAGAAGCCATGGAACCCAACATCTGCACCCACAGACAAAAAGCAGCAGAAGACTTTCATTGACATTTTAGCAGAACCTCGATCCATTGGGCTTTGCAAAGCATCTTCTCAACGTATGAAACAAAGAAATTGAGAGCCCTAAGGGAAACAGTAAAACCAGCATACCACAATGGGACTAGCCTAAAGACAGCCCTGACAAAGATAAACACACTGGATAGCTTCCAGCTCAGGTTCAGCTGTATCTACCAGTTTGTAGGGACACCTACTTGACAACACACGTGGTAAGAATGGAGACAAGGAGTCCACATGTGACAGATTAGTGAGGGATGGCAAATGATGGGCTGGGATCGTCTTTGGGCACCTGATTTTTTCCACAAAATGACACAGTTGTCAAATGTGTCTTAGAGTGAAGCAAGGGGCAGCAGGAGTTGCTGAGGTTCATCTCCCTCAGCACGTGGCTCAGGGCCCGTATCACTGGAGCAAACTCAATTTCATCCTTCAGCATTTCCAAATCATATCCGTGATTCCTGCACCTAGAAGACATCCACATTTTGAGTGTCCCTCAATCTGGTCAAGTCAGAGAAGATTTTCAAATCAGGCCTCAGGTTTGCACTTAACAATAGAAAAGAAATGATGCATCTTAATACAAGACCAGTCAGAGCTGATGTGGATCTTGCCCAACATCTCCTTGCTGTTCTGCTGCTGGATCAAGAAGCCTGTGTCCTCTTTGTTAAGGGATATAATAAAGCAAAATTGCTGTCCTAAATATTACTAAAGCACTGGCTGGCATGTTTAATAAACCTTTCCATTTGGGTAAATTAGCACTCATCTGGACAAGTGCTGAAGTGCTGTTACTTGAAGAAAAAAAATTCAATGCTCACAGTCTAATTTAAATAATTATCAGCATATTTCTGCTCTGACTGTTTTGCTGAAATTACCAAGAGACTTGATGCAGACTGAGCATAAGTGCCTTTTGTCTGCATGTAATTTATTGACCCCATTTCAGCCAAGTTTTTGGCCCACTCATTGCTGTGCTGAAGCACTTCACGCCATAACCGAGAAGAACTTTACGGCCAGACACAGTAAAATCAATAACAACTGATCTACTTTTATAGACCTTGAATGGGATCTTGGTAAGTTACCTCCTCACATTCTCCACGTCAGCTACATCTCAGATCTGTAACACTCTTCTTCAGTTCCCTTAGGTGGCTGTCTAGGGACCACAGGCATCCATAAGGAAATAAAACACATTAACCAGGGATGATGGTCACTCCATCCCTGCAAGTCAAACCAGGCTTCAGGTGCAGTCAAAAACTCCTTCACAGCAAATCTGGGGAGTACTGGGATGGATGCTGAAATATTTTACTATAGCCTCCAAAACCCACAATGTAGATATCATGTCTTCAGCCTACAGACCTACTCCTATCCCACTGCTGTGCTCTGTAAAGGACACAGCCTGCAGCACCAACAACAGCCCTGGGGATACAGCACTGACCTACAGCCATGCTCTAAGCAGGAGGCCTTGGTACCCAGCAGAACAGCTGCAGTATTTTATTTCTAGTATGGAAAACAGAGAAAATGTTTCAATTCTTTTTCCCCATTTTTCATTGAAAATCAGCACTGATATTTTTGCCTTTTCTTCTTGCCAAGCCTTTCAGCAGAAAGCATAGCAAGATGACTTGCTTACTGAAACCTTCCCCTTCCCCTTGAGCAGCTCAGACCAAGGCACCGGCACTGCTGCTCCGGAGTGCAGCGCTGTCCCACGGAGTGCTGCTGCTGCGAGGGCGCGAGGCTCTCGCCCGGCTGCCTGCTTCCCAGGCTGCCTATGCATTCAGCTAGCGCTCCTGCCATCTGCACCTTATGGCTGCCGTGACGAGGCAAGCTTCCCTCCAGGGCACATTCTGCAGAGCTTCCATCCACCAGCTCATCAATCCCTGGCTCTCATCAAAAGACAAACTTATAAACAAGCCCAGACGCTTCTCTCAGGTTTAATGGAGGCAGCTAAGGAGTTGTGATCATTCGATGTTTCCCAATGATAGTGGTGATGCCTGAGGCCAGCAATAATACTACCATGAAATAAATCTGCAGTGATATAATTAGCAGGGATGCTATTACAGCTCAGGTTTTAGGGATGCTCAGCACAGAGGGAGCAAAACAACTACTCAGAATGGGACCTTGCAGAGGTTCTGGGTTTTGGTAGGGGCTGGAAGTGAGAGAGACAGAAAAGCACTAATATCAAGGCAGTGGAGACTACCTGCATTAGTCTGTATGCAGAACAGATCTGGTTCTTTTGGGGCCAGGGGTTATGGTGAACACAACTCTGCACAAGTCTAAAGATATCTCTGAGGAAGGACTTTCAAATATTTGTACAACATACAAAAAGGTCATGTTCTGGACAAACCCACAAGCTGGTTTGGAAATAGGAAGTTTGCTGCATCCAAACATCTCTCCCCTGTCACAGATCACTCTTCTGTTTGCATCTCCATACCCATGCTTGCTCTGCACAGTGCAGGGGACAGCTGCATTCAGATGGTGCTTGCAAAGACATTAACCTGTTGGAGTGAGTCCAGAGGAGGCCATAAAAATGACTAGCAGGATGGAATTCCTCTGCTGCAAGGACAGGCTGAGAGTGGGGTTGTTCAGCCTGGAGAAGGCTCCAAGGAGACCTTCTTGCAGCCTTTCAATACTTAAAGGGGACTATAAGAAAGATGAGGACAATCTTTTTAGCAGGGTGTGTTGCTACAGGACAAGGAGTGATAGTTTTAAATTAAAAGAGATTTATAGATATAAGGAAGAATGTTTTTATGTTGAAGTTGGTGGCCCAGGTTACCCTGAGAGATGGCAGAAACCCCCATCCCTGGAAATCTTCAAAGTCAAGTTGTTTGGGGCTCTGAGCAACCTGATCTAGTTGATGTCCCTGCTCACTGCAGGGGGATTGGACTAGATGACCTTTAAAGGTCCCTGCCAAACCAAAGCATTCTATGATTCCATGAAAGCAAGTGCTTCTTCCAGCATCTGGTCTGTGATGTGCTTTGTGGCTATCTAAACTAGGATGGTAGATGGAGCAGGCAGATGTGAAACAATGCAACTCTGAAGTCCAAGTCTGGTGGGAGAAGGAGACTGTTGTTCTCTCTGGCATAATGCATCAAATGAACAGCTAAGGCAAGGAAGAACAACTTTTTCACTGATACATATTAAAGGCAGACAAATACCACTAGGTAAAACTAGGAAGAAAAGACAAAATGGGCTGGGTTGGAAAAAGGAATGCTACTGGTATCTGAAAGGAAGAGCTAGGAAATGAGTTAGCACCTACCCAGTGTTCTCTTTTGCTTGCAGACTTGGCACTAAAAGTAAGAGTGTAGACAAAGGATACAACTAGAGCAAAATGTTTAAGCAGCAATGCTCCTGGGGGCGAGGGAAGGAAGGAAGTCTACGTGCCACGACTGATCCTCAGTTTTGACACAAAATCCTTAGGACAGTTAAAGCCACATTCAGGGAAGGGGATGTTCCCCAGGACTCCCAGATTAGGCAGACACCCTGGAAGGTGTGTCCACACACAGGACACAGGCTTGTGAGCTGGTGCTTCTGTGCCAGTGTCCACATAGCATGTCATTTCCTGCTCATGGAAGGTGATGTGCTAGGGTAGTTTGCACCAAAGTCAGAAAATCACTCTTTAACTCAGCTGGGCAGGAGATGCCCTGCAGGAAAACCCTGAAGCAGGCAGTCTGCTCTCAGCTAAGGCTCAAAGACTCTTCATAATTTTAAGTGCATTTCCAAATCTGCAGTCAAATCCTATACCTTCACTCTTTTTTTGCTACAATAAACTTTATCTTAGAATGTAATCTAGTAATAAAAGTGGTTTTAAAGTGATCTGACAAGCACTAGAAACCCTGTTTCTTTTAGAGTGACAACTCTATTTACAGCACCAATACGTACACTCTGTTTTATATTCCAAACACACACACCAGGCCCTCAAGATTTGGGATATATCCTTTCTACTTGCAAGAATCAGTTTCAGCCATGAGAAGAAGTTCCTCAGCAGGCAGAGGGTAGGAAGACAAATTACTGCTAAGATTGGGGTCTCTGCACATCTCCCAGGCCAGGAGTATGAAGGGACAAGTAGCCTCCCTCTCTGTTTCACGGCTCTCTTACTGACAACTCCAGTGGCCACTGGTCAGCAAGCTCCACATGCCCATCCTGGATGGGCCACAGCACTGCTTTGGCTCAGGGGAGGTGAAAACAGTTGGACAGCATCATGACGGAGAAGATCTAATGACAGAATCAACTGGCACTCCTTCAGAAGGGTGCATTTCATATTTTCTGCTAAAATATTTCACATTCAAAGCCAGAACAGGCCAGGGAACAATAGTGCCAAACCCAAGCAGAGAGAAGGAGATTTGAGCTCCACGGAGATGTTCTTGTAGTAACCACACATGAAGGACACCTTGTAGATAGTCCCAGAATGTAATTAGGAAACAAAGCTCTTGTTCCAAGGTGTATCAAAGACAAAGTATGATCTTTCCAGGCCTCAGTTTCCCCATGCACAAAGCTGGAGCTGTCAAATTTCTCTATCCCAAGGGAATTCAGCACTCACTGGAACTCATTTGGGAAGCCAAAATACCACCCGGAAGTTCGCTTATCTGCTTTCTATGCTCATCCAGGAGCATGGCTGCTTACCTCCTCTTCCTCATCATGGTTTCCCACTGCCCCCCAATGTTGAAAGCTCTAAATCTTCTCCCATAATCTTATCCAGCTCCCTCAATCACAGGCACATCAGCAGAGATGTCTTCATTTGTGCCAGTGGAGAGTAAGGCATGGCTAAGATTAGCAACAGGAACGGCACAGAGCGGCATTTTCTCCCTCTATAATTAGCTGATATAAAAGCTGTGCCATCTACTGGCATGCAGCACACAACACTGCTCCAGCACAAGGCCAATGAGGTTGTTGTTGCTACAGCAGCTCTTTGCACAGAGCTGAAGTGGGATTTCAGCTCACGCCTCTGACAAGTAGCAGCACACCAATGGCAAGCAGAGGGCAGCCCAACAGGACAGCTAGGTTTGCAGGGCTGAAGGCACGCAAGGTGCTGCAGGCAGGCAGCACTGCCAGTGCATGGGAACCCTGCCTGAGTGTCCCAGTCTGCAGGGTGCTTCAGCCCTAGCCTTTACAATCTCTCACTTGCTAAGGAATTACCAGCTTTACTTAAAGGATCTTTTTTCTTAATTTGTTTTTATGCCTGCAGAAAGAAAAAATCCTCACCATTTAGAATTAGCTTTAATTCCCATTATTATGGTTAATGTTTTGAGAAGACATTTGGCAGGCACAAATACTGACCTATGGCCAACAGTCCTGCACCATGCTGAGAAATCAGGAGTGGCCACTTCCATCAAACCTGTAAGGGTACTTCTAAGAGCCCTTACCACCATGCTCCTCAGGCACTCTCAGTGACATAGCATGTCTGAACCAGCAGAGGAGGGACAGAAAGCAAGGACATAAGGCATAAATGCCAGCCCAGAAAGCAGGACTCTCGGCAGGCACAGGCAAGCAGAGACACAGCAAGCCCAGGCTGGGTTACATATGAGCTCCTGTGCCCTCGCAGGCACTGCTGCAGCCCAGCTGTGTGCCCATGGAGCCACTCCTGCTGTCAGCTCCGCAGCTAGCCCAGTTCCAGCCCCACATGTCCCAGTTCAGCTGGCAGCTCTACAACCACCACCAGGCAGGCAGACAGTTAAATTATTTTTGCTCACATCTGTTTAATCTCGCTCTCACTTCGGAGCATGCCTGTGAATGCTGACAGATTTCTCATCACAAGGCTGTATTAAGCTGCTTTTTAATTGCATTTTGAGGAACCCAAAGGTCAGCAGGCAGACGGGCACATTATTTTTTCCATTGAACGTTATTTTTATTGTAGAGGCAGGAAAGGTTTTCATTAATCTCCAGCAAGCAACTTCCATGAGCATTGCTGGCTGCAGGGATGGCCAGTCTGGAAGACCAGGACAATTTGAACACTGTCTGCTGGAATATCATAGGCTCCCCAAACCTCCTCTTTAAAAACAGATCACAGGCTTTGGCACTAAACTTGCATTAAATTGATACAATCTCTTTAATGTTATCTCTGTCTCTTTATCACAATTGTATGGGCATTGTATGTTACATTCTTGTCGCCTTTTTTTTTCCTTAAGATTTGCTAGATCCTTATCACCGATATTTTACGTATTGTTGTAATGTCACTCAGACATTTAATGGACATCCCATCCCAGCTGCCCTGGGAATACATAATAGCACCTTACTATGAGGTAGGGCTGGATGCTGATGGGTTTCAGGCTCATCTTGTTAAAGCTTCAGCAGGTGCAAAACAAAGCTATGTGGCACAGAAAGCTCAGTCCCCACTGGACACCACATGACAAGTGACAAGACAGGGAGCACGCTCAGGGCCAACTCATGTGTAACAGCACAGCACCACTTGCCAGAGCCAAGCTACATGCTTATTATGCAACCCCTTCCCTGACTGCCTCCTGCTCTTCACCTGCAGCTATCCCTACGCAAGCCATCGGACTCTCATCCAGAGACTCTGCTGAAGCGGATTTGGGTTTTGTGGGCTGCAGAAATAAGACTTGCCAAATCCACTTTCTTCAGGAAAAGAAGGCAGGATTTGAAGAAAGCTTTTGAGACAAAAAAGCTTCATGCAAGTCCATTAACCTCCAGGACCAAGCCTCTACCCTCTCAAGCACTACAGTCTTTAACTTAACTACTTGTCCATAAACAGACCTATACAAATAATTGATTTTTAGATGATGAAACCCTTAAAACAATAATCCTCATTCTATATGAATAGAACTCAAAATGATTCCATTTTTTCTTCCCAGGTCAATTATTCCCATTCAATATGAGAGTCTTCCATCCTATATGATGCATTTCAAACATTCAGGGGGGAAAACATGAAACAAGAGAATAAATTGGTGGGAGCCTTTTCTGCCCAAAATCTTGGGCTTCAGAGAGCTCTTCAAGGCTGTACAGCAGCATGGAGGACAAAGGCCAAACTCTGAGGGACTGACAGCAGACCCACAAGCATAGAGGTACACACTCCCTGCAAAACCACAGGCAAACCTGGGGAAATAAAGACCCTCCCCTCACCCTCTCCCACCATATACAGATTATGAAGCCACAGGACAGGGCACAGAAGTGATTCTAGCTACCAAACTGCCATGGAAATGCATTTTCTCACACCAAAATTAACCAAGGAAATTCAAATAAATCCCTTTTACAATGACATGGTTTCTTTTATTTCGCTACCGTTGTAAACACTTCTTAGGAACCATGTTTCAAGGTTGGTTTATAAATAATTAAATGGCAATTCTCTTCCCTAACATCAATTCCCTCAGAGACTCCTTCCTCTATTATATTACTCATCATTTTTATATCTGTATCTATCTATATAGATAGACCAGTAAGTCTTATTCATCTTTCTTTAATCCTTTCAACCACCCCCAAACACATCCCCTTAGTGCATGGAGTAAGGCAGCCCTCCTAGGCCTTGGGAGCTGGAGAGGTTAACGAACAAGCTGATGGATCTGAGCTTTGAGACAGCCAAGAACTACAAATGCTGCAAATCCCTTGACAACACTAATGGCTTTAGTTACCTCCACCTCTGCTAAGAGCACTGTTCCTACACTGGAGAAGCCAAGAAAAACTGAAAAACAACATGTAAACTGCCGTCAAATACACAACACAGTTTTAGGAAGGGAAGTAAAACACCCTTTAAGGACTACTTCATCCCTCTCTTCACTTGGTCTCAGAGGTTGCTGGGTTCTTCACACCACAGGGTGCAGATCACAGAAGGACAAGGCATGCACAGCTATTAAACCCTCAAAGAAAGGTTAGTTTCCACTACAGAGAGTTCAGTCTTCCTCCCTGTGCGTGCAAACCAGCCTGGCAGTGCTTGGAGAGCAGGCACGAGGGCAAGCTCTGCTCAGGCTAAAAGCCCAGCTGAAGCTCCCAGCACTGCTATGTGACCCAAGAACATAAACCTCAGCCACAGCCAACACATAGGCACCGGCAGCACACTGCAGCTCCCCTTGGCGCTCCTGTTTCAGGATGAGTGCAGCACAGTGCCTGCCAAAGGGAAGATCCTTTGGGATAGGAGGAATCCATAAGCCTAAAATAAACCTGTGGGCAAAGGCATCAACTGCAGGGCTAAGTGGTACAGCCCTGGAGCGTGAGAACCGGTATAAGTTCACCTCCTGGCTGACTGCTAGCTGCCAGGGTAAGGGATCAGAAGGATGTTTTGGGAAAGGGGAGTCAGGAAACTATTTGCACAGGAGAAGTTAGAAAAGTCCACTCTGGGTTGGAGAGCTGTACTAAGTGACTTCACCTCATTTGCAGAACTGGTTTTGCCTCCTCTTTTGCTCTATGCCCTGAGAGGACATCCCAAAAAGCCCCAAAGCTCTTCTCCAAGCTGCAACCATCCAAACTTCTTAAAGCAAATACCCAGAAACAACAACCTTAATCTGCCAAGGGCAAGAGAGGACAAAGGTTTCTTCATATGTTCTTTACCAAGAGCCAGGCAAGCCCACAGTGCCTGAAGGCTGACAGCATGTATACAGTGCTAGTGACCTGCTATGGAGACTTCCTGAATATTTTATCAGGCCAGGACCATTGCTTTTCACTCCCCATCCATGATTCCAGACGCATTTGCTATACTGAGCCCATACCTTGCAGGGGTGCCCCTAAATGAGATCATCCCAGGAGCCCTCCAACGTCTCACGTGTACCAGTGCTGGGGGAAGCAGTAATGAGAGCCTCTGCATCCTTGCAAGCCTCTGCAGCCACAGAGTGCACCAAGCAGCTTACAAAGTTGTAAAGCCCATTGGACTGGGCTGCTGCCAACAGCTCAGGGGAGAAGAAAGGGAAATGTTCAACATAATCTGCATGAAAGTGCAGGAAGCCCTAAATCATGTTAGTGCTATTAAGAAAGCTGGTTCCATTGCTCAGCAAACTGGCCCAATAGAGTTTTGATAGACTTGTTACAAACATCTGATTGTCCCTGATTAGATTAGACAATAAAGCCCCATCCTGGTGTGTGGGCATTGTTCAGCTCCCCTCTGCAATCTGTAAATTAGAATTCCAGACCTGGGAGATTGGATTCAAATTGGATTACTGGAGCAGGTCCAGCACAAGAACAATCGTGAGGCAGGAGAAGACACACACACACACACACACACACAAATGAATAAATAAATAAATAACTACATGGGGACAGTCAGCCAGGATTTGATTAGGAGTGAATTAAAAATAGAATTAAAAACAAAAGCCACCAACCAGCAATTAGCAAAGAAGCAGAAAGAGGAATGGATTTGTCACTATGAATTAACAAAGCACCTTTAAATGTTGGAGGTTTTTTTGTACTTCAGCACATGCAAGGTTGATGTTGGTTGTGGTCCTTCCTCCACGAATGCAAGAGCTTCTGCGTGGCTGGAATGAGGTGGGTGTGCAGAGGACGACAAAGCCCCATATCTCACCAAAATTATAGGCTGCACCTGAGCTCACCTAAGCTATCCATCTTTCCTCCTCCCTTCTGCTGTCTGTGACAGACAGGTAACATGTTCCTTAGCTTGGACACTGGTCTGGAATCCAGCAGGCCAGAGTGTGACCACTGGTGGTCTTCCAGCATGCCCAGAAGTCCCACACCAAGTAAAGTCTAGGGCTGTATTGCACTGCAGAAGGAAAACCCACCCGGGGCCATATGTGCAGCACAGCATGTTGCAGTCCAACCCAAACCCTTGAAGCACTGCAGCTCATTAGAGTCTCTCTCCTCTCCTGGGACCTCTTGAGTTAAACACACCAACAACTTGGCCAGTAAGTATCTGGAAGAACTTGCTTCAGACAGCGAGATGGCAACAGAACCTCGTGCTGCCAGCAGTGGAGGAGAAATCCAGTAAGACCCCAAGGCTGCTCCTGCTGAATGCTGACTCCCTTTGCTGCCTGTCCTGAAGACCACATGCCACTAAGACCATGGGACAGCAACACCCCCTGACAGTGAAAAAGGGAAGAGAAATCCACCATGCTAGCACTGCCTATTTCCTACCAGCTCATTCTGTGACAGAGGTCAGTGCCTCCACTGCCGAGAGAGGAGGGAGTGGGGAGATGCTCTCAACTGGGCTGAGAGATGCTTTGCTGCATGCCAATTTTTGCAGCTCTTTAGACAAGTGAGAGCTTTTATTGCCCCTATCAGGGAGCAGAAGAGCTGATAAAGACTCCTTTCACCACATACCTGCAAGGGAAATCTCAGGGCTATCAGAATTGTTAAAGGGATAAACCTGTCCAATTAAATCCCCTCTGCACTCCTGATATATGCATGTGCCAGACGTAAATGGAGTTTGGAACTAGTCCCAGATGAACAGTAATGCACTGAGTATTCAACTGGGATGACAATCACAACTGGCCTGAGCTTCTATTTCTCACAATGCCCCCACTGACCACCTCCTGCCCCTGAGAAGCCAGCTTGGAAAGTACTTCAAGGCAATGCACCAAAGTGCCACCTCACCCTCCAGCAGAGGATCCTAAAGCAACACAAAGTACTACACGCACCATCACATCAGAAGGAATATGCAAGGGGAATATGCCAGTAAATGGGAAAACCCAAAACCAAGGGCAGAGGGTGGAAACCAGAGACAAAACTGAGAAATTTGTTTAAGGCAGTACAGAAGTCCAAGCCTTGCTCATCTCCAAATCAACCATCTTGGCTATGCACCCTATGCACCAAATCCCAGCTCTTTCAGCCACTTTCCCTCAAGATCAAAAGTAAAGGAAAATGGGAATGGCAGCAAATTCCAGATTCTTGTTTACCCAGGGTTCATAGCCACAGGAAACCCACCCAGACATCCCTGCAGTATGCCTTCAAAACACAGAAAATCCCCAGTCTTGTCCTTCGTATTCACTTTTCTGCCAAAAGAAAATGTCTAATGCCATGTGTATTTTTTCCTACTTTCATTACAGGGAAATCTGAAAATCCTGAGTGAAACAGATTGTGAGCTTTTAAATGTCACCTGAAGGAACAGGGGCCTTGAACCCTCCTACCAAACCTCTCCCTTCCCCTAAATGCTCATTCCATACTGGAGCTAAATATATAGCAACACAAACATGGAGGTGAATTCTACAAGAACAGAATAAACAATCCTCATAAACTTTTCTCTTAACTACCAGTAAGTGCCAGTAAGTGCTCTCATCACCAGAGTCACAAAAGGTGCACTTAACATACCACATACACTTAATCTATGTAAAATACACACACACATATATATAACAGACATCACGAATTCTCCAAGACATGAAATGCCACTCAGCTGCACTTCTGTTCAACATGTCATATTTGATACTGCACACAGCTGAGGTCCACTGGAAATGTAACAAGCCACCTTAAGTCAAAAGATTTTGCTGGTGAAGTACAATATGCAAAACTGAAACAGCTCTTTGGAAAAACCACCAGCCCAGTCATGTCACCAGCATCCCATGGGGGCAACACTAGAGCCTGCAGACATCCGTACCATGTTTTATGGATTATGAGGCCTCTTTTTAGAGATGGCAGAAGATCACCAGCACTAACAGCAGTCTTTAGGCCGGTCATGGTGTATAAATAGCTCACTTCAGGGCACAACCCACTCAGTAAACTGTGGGATGTGCTGCTTGCAGGAGGCAAAGCAAATTGTCTGTGGTTAAATATGTGAAGGATGCAGCAGTCTGCATCCAAAAGCAGCCTTCACAAGAACTGTATAAAAAGTAGAAACAAGCTTAAAACATACCCTAGGATCTAAAATTTCCATCTCTCAGCTGCCTCCTCCATCAAATCACAACTCCCTTCTCCCTCAGTCTGCAGTGCTTTAGACTCAGAGGCATCACTCATGCACTTCACCTAGTATTATACAAGAATCAGACAGATCTGCGGCATCCATAGACCTGAAGGATAGGGGGAAGCACCCTCCTAGATCCTGCATCACAGGCAATGACCTCCTCCTGTTCCCTCACCACCTTTTCACTGCAGAGATGCTTTTGCGGCAATAGAAGAATTTCCTGAAGCGCTGGGCTTGCACAACAGAAATGATGTAGCCATCCCTCAAGCCACTTACACTGATGCTTTCCGAAATCTTTCATCACCTCAGCAGCCCCCTTGCCACCTCTTGCTCTGATCCATGCTGTTTGGCATTGCCAGCATTCCTTTGGTGAGGAAGCAGGCCTGGGCTGCTGAGATCATTTCAGTGACCACAAGCAGCAGGAAGAACTGGGGCATCCAGGGACATGGTGTTGCAGGAAGGTGCAGCCTGGGTGTGCTTGCAGAGTGTAAAGCAGGAACAGCAAACAGCACAGGAAAGAGGAGAAGAGATGCCTTTGTGGTCTGGGCACGTGGCAAAGTCAAGGGGCTGGTGGATTTAAGGGCAAGGGAAGCCTTTTATCTTTGCTACTTCCTTTCCTCTCTATGGAGGACTGGCTCATCTTCAGCAGCCTCACCAAACCCAGCCACTGAGGCTTCAGAGGAAGAGAATTCACTATAGGTGAACTGAGGGATCCCAGAAAGGCTATATAGAGAGAATGGAATAGGGGAAAATGTCCCTTGGGTTTAAGGAATATTGAGCTGGCATCACCCTCAGGTGATGGCTTTTGCTCCACCAGCAGTAAACTCCAATGGCTGGTCTCCTCAACAAGCTCACCAAAAAAGTCTGTACATGTCTCTGGGCACATAAAAAGGAAAGGAGGAGTCAGGACACAGCAAGAGAGTGAAAAAGAGATAGGAAATTTAAATTAAGAAAGGGGCAAAGAATCTATTTGGCAGACATACAACCTGTTGAATTCTAGTCTTGGATGACATTGAGCTATGAGCCAGCCTGCTGAGATTCCCAGCACAAGAAAAATACAATGAGGATTTGTAGTCATTAGGCAACCTGCCACCTTGCTCCTTTCCACATGTAAAGGAAGATGTCTGCCTTAGCCCTACCAAGGGCAAGCTCTTGAATGTGGACAGGAGCAGCCCTTTCAACTTCTGCCCAGCTGGGAATACACCTACTGTTTCCTTACACCACACCTGTAGCAAGATACCTGGAACTTCCTTACAATGCCATACACTGGGTAACTTTAATGTCATCTCCTTCAGGAGTTACTCTACCTTAACAATATCTTTTACTTCTATTTAAAAGGAGAGTAGCTCTACCTTCAGTATTGAAGACAACCTCTTCTATCTCCCCCTCCTGCTAAAGGCTGGGAATAAACAGAACCTGGAGGAGACTGCAGGGGCAGGCCTGAAGCAATGAAACCACCACAGAGAAAGGACACTGGAGGATGCTGGGGAAAAGGGTAGTCAGTGCTGATGCAAATCCATGTCAAACAGAGGCTCTGTGGGACATGGGTAAAAGTGCCAAAGGACCCAGATGTAAATGCTCTTCTCTAGTACCAGCTGAAACAGGTGGGGATTGCAAAAATATCTTCCTAGGAATTTCTCTGTCCCATGATGAGACTTGTCATCGGATATGATGGTCTGGAACAAAAAGGAAAGGAGAGCATCCAAATAACCAGCCCCTTGTACATGATTTTTATTTTGGGAAGCAATTACCCTCTCTGCCACACACCCCTGGCTCTGGCAGTCCTCCGAAATGCATGTGGGAAATCAGAGTGTCCTGCTACTGCCAGTGCCACAGCAGAGCACCATGGCTGTCAGGGCCAATCAGCACAGTTTGGTTTCCTTGTGCTTGATTTCTGCTTCTTAGAAATGCAACACACAAGGTAAGAAACTATGCATTATTAATAAAGTTAAACTGTGTGCAGAGCATTTAATAAAGACACATAATATTTTCACTTAGAAACAGAGGAAAACAGGCTCTTTGATAACTGGACTGAATCACTGCCTAATGAGAACAGCACTCTTGAAGCATATGCTTATTGTGTGTGCCCAAAGGCTAGCTAGCACCTTCCTACAAAGCTCCAAAAAAGCACAGGCAATGTCCCTTCTCTCTGCTGCAGCAAAGGAGGCAGGGAGGCATCTTTTCAGCATACTGAGCACATGAGTGACGTGGCAATTTATACATCAAGGAGAGGCTCCTCACCTGCCTCCCTGATCCATGGAGTCCCACCTGACTCAGATGCTGAAAAATATGTTTCAGTAAGTCATCATCACTCTCGTGAGTCATGAAAGAAGGGGAGGAAATGACTCCAGGAGAGATGATTCAACTAAGGGGAGAGTTGATACAGAAGAAAACACAGGCTCTAGAGTGGAAGAACCTGTGGGAACTTCATTGCTTCAAAGAAGCTTAGCACAACATTGAAGAAATTGAGATGATCCAATTTCTCCTCCTCCCATCAACTTCCCCATTTCCAGATTTGGTGTCAGTACCATCATCAAGAATTTATATGCAAGCTGGATGTAAGGGACTGCTCCATCCAACGACTGTTCTGAAGCAGTACTCTTGAAAAGACTAATTCAGGTCAACAGATCATTGCTTCCACTACAATAAGACACCATCAAGTGCTCATTATCTAACCAGAGGTGCCAGAATCACTCCTCTGTGTCAGGCCCAGCACCATGTGAGCCCTTACCAGTGCACCAACCAGTCCTGTCCAAAAACCCAACAAAACCAAAGTCAAATTGGAAAGCAAACAAGGTCATTTGTACCACAGGCACAGTCCTACCCTTGACCTAGCACTAGAAGATGCACAAACTCTCTCACAAAAGTCTTTGTGAGTCAGAGCAAAGGGTAAGTAAAAACCACATAGACCAACCAGCTGTAATTCAAAAGGCACAGGGGAAACCACTCAGCACAGTCTTGTTGTGTAACTCAGTGTTATTACCCTGCCCAGCCCACAACAGGAGCCATGTGTTGTCCAGGCACTTACAAGTTTGCAACTAACTTCTGTCACTCCTGTCTTCATCCAGCACCTAGAGGTGGTGTGGATATCTGGAAAGTTTAATAGATGATATATGTTGAAGTATGCACAAAAACTATATGAACACAGGTAGCAAGGTCATGTTAAGAAAGAAAAGAACTGGTCTTCCAGGTCTTCACTTCCACAAACCCAAATGCAGTGCTGACAATGCCCATCTATTTAGTCCCTCTTTAGCTCCTTCCACTCATGCTAAAATACTTGGTTTGAGTCCCAATTAGGACTAATCTTTACCTACCAAAGTCAAGAACTGAATACACAATAATACTTTTCACCCAAATCCCTACTGTTACTATCTTTGGCACTGTGGACAACCTCATAAAACCCTGATACTCAGGCCAGCCTTTTACCACCCTCGACTCAAATCCTATCAGGTCTTGAGACTGCCCTGTCCTACACCCGTATCTGGTGATTCCTTCTGCGTATCTTCTCAGAGCTAGTTCTTCTTACCCAGTCATGGAGATAGGTCACTCCCAAACTCTCAATGCCTTAGTTACACCTCAATTATTGCAACTCCCATTCTCTCACAATTGTAATTTCCCTGTGCTCTCATTCCTGCCTATCAGGTCGAAGCATGACCCTGTCTTTTTGGCACAGTACCTACTGAGAAACAACAGCCATGCTACCTGCTCCAAGCCTTCCCCTTGTCTGTGACGCTGCAGAAGCCCTTCCTGGTAATCAAGCTGCAAGGCACATCCAGTTGGCTGTACTACCAGATGTCCATTGCACAGCTTCATGCTACTCACTACAATCAGGTTTTTGAGAGGACAGTACAACTCCTGGGAGTAAAGCTCTTACATGGCTCTTACACTGTAGCAGAGGACAGCCCTGCTGCTGCCTCGTTATAGGCACCACTGGGGTTTACCAAGCTGGCACCATGAGCAGGTCACCTTGCTCCACTACAGATAAAATTAATTCATTCTAAAAGGAGTGTTACAAAAATAGGATGGTAGACTGGAAATGTATGCAGGCACCCATGAGGGCAACTCACACCTGCAGTCAATCACAGGATTCAAGTACCAGGCATTGGCACAAACATTTCAGTGCATTGTCTCCTAACAAGGGAAAATCCTACTTGTCTGAAACACGTCCATTAGCATTGCAGGGACACTGCAGTGCCTTTGCTCCCACTCACCACACCCATTTGCTGCCAGGCTTTTGCTGTCACTTGTATTCTTATGGCAGTACTTTCAGGTGTTCATATGATGGTGGGAGGAGACAGAAAGCAAGAATATATACCTACAGTAGTTCTCATGTGATACGTCCTTGTCTCGCACCCCAGACATACTCCACATCACAGAATCACAGAACAGAATCACAGAACATTCATGGATGGAAATGACCTCTCAGATCACCAAGTCCAACCAAAAAAAACCCCAAACAAACAAAAAACCCAAAAACAAAACAAAAAAAACCGCCCAAACAAAACAAACCACATAACCCCTGCCCTCACTAGAGCATGTCCTGGAGCACCACATCTACACATTTCTTAAACACCTCCAGGGATGGTGACTCAACCACCTCCCTGGGAAGGCTGTTCCAGTGCCTCACCACTCTTTCTGTAAAGAATTTCTTCCTAATATCCAATCTAACCCCACNAGATCCAACCTGTCAATCAATCTGTGCAACTGCAGCATGCAGTTCCCAGAAAAGGCCACACAACCACAGAAATTACTTTGAAGCTGAGATCAGAACATTAAGCCAGTATCATGCCCCTTCTTTAAACTGAACATACTAGACAAGGGGTTAGCACACAGGCCCATCACCTTACCTTTAAAGCCCGGACTTTCTTGGCCAAGAGGTTCTCGATGTCCCCTGCGACCTTCTCCACCAATTTCCTGGGCACATTCTCCTTGACTTCAAACAGGTTCTTATTCTCAATGTAGATCTAAGACAGGAAATGAGAAAGAAAGCCAGTCAATATTAGAGAGAAGTATTGCAGTCTTCCCACAGAAAAGCTGATCCTCTAACAGAAGAATTTTAGCAACATGGATTAGGTAACAGTATCACCTTTGGAAATGAGGAGAACAAGGAAAGAAAGGCTTTGCAACCAGAAAAAACCCATGTGTTCGATCTGCTGCCCACACCATTGGTTTTATAGCTGCCTGCCTTCATGCTTGCAGGCTACAAGCATCCTCCTCTCGCTCAAAAGCTGAGCTGCCCACCACACTGTCCACACCCTCACTTTCGTTCAGCCAAACCAGCAGCAAAGGCAGAGCCACCATGCATCCTCCTGTACTCTCCCTCTCCCAAAGGCACCCCTAAAGCCCACACTGATCACTCACCATGCCCCATGCCCAAGGCCACTTGCTGGCTGCCCTCAGCCCACTCTGCGCTGCCTGCAGGGTTTGGCTAGCATGGAGCCTGGCATCATGGGTGTAGGCAGGGCAGCCCTAGGCACAGGCAGCAGTGGCAAAGTAGTGTGGGGGGCAAGGGGATCACATGAAGTAAGATAAAACCTTGTATCCAAGCAAGCCATAGTAATGTGGCATCTTCAGGAAATCAGGATTTCTTCAACCAGCCCAGAACTTGGCCAGGTTGAGGTAGGGAGGGTGGGGAGAGGCACAGATCTCTACTGGGATCATCCTGGAGGCCAGATGCAATCACCTGTGTTTGAATGTTTGCACCCAGAGCACACCACTGTGACTCGTGGGCCTGCCCTTCCAAGCCACATTACACAACTGCAGAGACAATGCCAGCCCCAAAGGAAGTGCTGTGGGTATCAGCACTGCCCCAACAAGAAGGGCTCAGTTGCACCACAAGATTTTGCAACCCCTGGCCTCTCACTCATATCTTCAGAGCATTTTCTGACTTGTTAAGTCAGCCTGTCTGCAAACTTGGGTGCAACCAACACAAGGTAAGAGAGAAGAATTTTTTACAATTGTATGAGATTTAGAAAAAATAAAAATAGCCTCATGCCTTATCTTTTCTTAGGTAAGATACATGAAGAAAACCACACAGCAAACAGCATTCTGCTTCTCTCTGAACCCTTGAGCTACTTGCAACTAATGGTAATTCCAGACATGAAGACATCCAGCAACAGAAAGCCCTCCAAGGAAAGCTGGACCTCTCCAAGGAGGTAGCTGACTCCATGCTTAACTGTGATTTCCATGCTAAGCATGTCTGGCACCTACGCGAGCTTGCATGATCCTTGGGAGCTGAATCATTGCTTCCCACAGGACAAAACACTCCTCTTTGCTGGAGCTTCATCAGAGGTAACAACAAAGGAAGAGACCACATGGTGCAGAAACCATCTCTCACAAAACATCTACCTGCCTCTGCTTTGATTCGCCCTGGGTCCCAGAGCAGCACCCAGACACAAACATTAAATAAGCAGCTTCCACAAGACAAAAGTGTACCTCAGAAAGCCCCACATTCCATGCTGTGCTGGCAGCACAAAGGCAGGACTAAGGAGAGGCTTGGCCAGAGACACCCACCAGGTTTATTGCACCACAACTGTTTCTCCTGGCAGAGCCAGCAGGCAAGTGCCCACTCTCTGGATAGCACCACATCACACAGCTCAAGAACAGGATGAGACCCTCCTGATATGTTAGGAAACTACTTACTCCATCCTTTTTCTTTTCTAGATGTTAATGAGCTGGAGCAGGAAATCACTCTGCTCGCTGAAAGGCAGCTGGTGACGAATTCAAGAGCCTGAGCAGAGATTCCCCCACCACAGCCTCCCCTTTCCTTTTGTGGTTAAACAAAGTGGTTTCTGAGGTTGGAGCCACAGGAGTATGCTTGAAGATTAAGCAAAAGGCTGCTCTTTAGGCTTTGCACGGTCCCTCCAGACCTAGGGGGTTAATCCTCAAGCTTTAGCTTTGCTTTCTGCAGCTCTCCCTAGAGTCTCTGCTCTGCCGGAGTGCCTCCCATCTTCCATGCCACTAGGAATGCCCAACAGCATGTCTCTTCCTGCAGCCTTGTGTTCACATACACCATTACTCCATTCTAGCTCTACTTCAGGTAACTAGGTTGTTTTCCTCCCCCAAAAAGCCCCAAGGGATTCAGGCTGCCAGGATGTTAACCTGTCCCACCTCTATCAGTGGGGTAGCACATAAAAAGCTCAAATCTGCTCATTTCTAAAGTTTCTGGAGAAAACAGCATTTCTCTGAATTCTCCTGGTTACTGGAAGCGCAATAACCAATTTACTTGCAAGAGAAGCCCATGAGCCAAGAGCAGAGATGCAGGAAACCAAACACCTGCAATCCTCATCCTACTCTTCAGTCCCCAAGAAACATATGGAGCATGGCTCCAGCACCATCCCTGAGGCTCTGCTCTCACAGGCTTCAGACCTGCCAGTCTTCAAGAAAGGGTAACTCCAAATATTAAGTTTTCAGCTTCATCCAAATATTTTTGGTCCCAAACCATCCAAACTTCACATCAGTTAGGCAACTCCTGCCTTATTACATGTGATTGTTATGTGTGTGCAGTGACTCCAAAGAGGATGCTTTAGTAAGAGAACATATTTTTTAGAGGCATCCTCAGACGCCAGCAGAAATGATTTCTGGGCATTCTTCACATCAGAGCTCCACCCACACCTCAAGATTTAGACCAACAAGCACGTATTGCCAATAGCAAAATATCCCACACTAGAGAAGAACACCCCATATCAGCACAGAAAGGGTTAAAGATAGGAGAGTGCAACACAAAGCAATATTATCTCATGCTCTTTTTTTTTTATTCTCCTTTGGTAAGTAACAGCATAACAAAACAATGTGTTTGAAGACTTGTGCTACCTCCAACTGAGCAGTGGCAATTAGGAAAGCAGAGAGGAGCAATCTTCAAGGAGAAAGCTGTGGGTAAGGAGGGCATCCTGACATGAGTATTTTCTATTATGAAACAGAAAGTTGGCTCCTACTGGTTATGGACTGAAATGGTGCCTGTCCACAAGGGAGCAAAACACAGAAAAAGAAACCAGGAGATGTTCCTCCAGTCCTCTCTGCAGCTGCAGAGCTCCGCAGTCCTCTTGGCTGAACAGCTCATTGGCGTTAATTAGAACAATCCAGCATCAATTAACAGTGACCATACAAGCACAAGAACGTACCCAGACAGGCAGGAGAATGAATGGTAGGGCTCCAGGCAATTAAGATAGCTTTGAGCTCTCTATTGTAGCATTTTGCTTCAGGTTGTTCAGAACTTGGCCAGATTTACTTATCTAAGGTGACATTTCCCATATTGGGTTTTTCCTTGAGCTGAATCAGAGGGCAAATTTCCTGTCCAGAAAGCCCTTAGTTTTGTCCCAATTAGACAGCCATTCTCATCGAAATTCCCCTGTGATCCAGTGTTCTGGGACCTGGGGTTGAAATTTATTATAGCAGTGACCTCAGAGTCACAAAACCTCTGCTTTGGATTCCACGTAGGTACACTCACAGCCAGCTGCAGAAGTACCTTCAGGAAAAGGGGGGAGCAGGAAGCATGCTCTTGGTAGATCGAGTTTTCCTTTGCAATCATAGAATGGCCAGGTTGGAAGGGACCTTAAAGATCATCTAGTTCCAACCTCCCCATACTGAGCAGGNTACATGAACACACCCCATCTCCTCACAGGCTGCATGTACCCCCTGACAGGCAGGGCAAGCAGGTGGCAATGCAGCAATACAAGAGCAAAACCCAAACCTGCAATGCTCCAGCCATCCTGAAACAAGATATAAAGCCCCTTCAGGTTGGCAAACCTGAAATTACTGGACAGCAGAAGGACTGCACAGAGATCCCGAGCTATCTACAGAGCTATTAGCCCTCATGGAGCACAGAGGAGGAAGCTGTTGGCCTCAGGGGATGGAGACCAAATTATAAACTACAAATCTCAACAAAGGGTCCGAGAAGGGCTGAGGCTGGATGCAGTAGCCAGAAGATCCAGTCATGGCAGTAGAAGGAAGTGTCCAGTGGTGGATGCTGAGAGTGAACTAGTAAGTGGCAAGAGCAGGGGGAAATATTAACACAGGCAAAACAGAGAGTAGGGAGTTGAAATGAAAGAAGATTAAATAATGATGGTTGCAAGTAGGTGGGGAGACAAATTAAACAGCTCAAGAAAATCTGCAATGTGAAATATTTAATCCCAAATATTTCTAAGCGTTGTGCAGTTATAAACAGCCAAGAAGATGATCTAAACCAGGAGTGCTAAGTAGCCTTACTAAAAAGCAGAGCTGGTAACAACCAACTGCATAACCAAAGAGGCAGATATGATACTGCCTCAAAACACTGATTCTCCAAATTCACTTGTTTGCCTTGCTCCTAATTCACAACAAATGATGCCCATTTCTGCCATTAATTCCCTCTGTGCCTATATATCCAGGGAGCTGTCATGGTTCAGAGAAACCATTTGTCACTCCCCAATTCCCTATAAGTGCACCAAGCACCACAAAACTGGGCAGCCTGAGAAGGAACAGAAAGGGGTGGAGAAATAGTCCCACGAGTGCAAAAATCATTACTCAAGTTGCTGCCACAATAAGATCTAGCACTTTCCCATGGGTCAAGGTATCTGATGATAAAGCATGAAGAAAAACAACCAACTCCAAGGGAGCTCCCTGTATACAACCATTAGCACATGTGCCTTTGGGCACCACTAGAAAGTAAAAACTGCCTCATCAGCCCCAGCCTTGCTGTCTCCCGCAGGCACTGGCCTCCCTAGCACAGCAGCAGCAGAGCCAGTCTCCAGCCTCCTTGCCCAAGACAAGAGAGGGGGACACTGATGGCAGGGATGGGATGGTGTAGTACACATGTAATTCAAACCAGACCCCTTTGTCCTTCCCTCTCTCCCCAGCTCCATTTCACATCCCTCAGGAAAAAGCTTTTCCCCAAAACTGAGCTATCAGAGGGGCAGCACTCTGCTGTGCTCACACAGCATCATTTCCATGCCAAGACTCGCTCTCCACCCCACTTAACAACCAGAACAGAAAACAAGCTGAACCCTAACATGGCATCTGGTAACCTCAGCAGCTCTGAGTCCCACTGAGCCTCATGGTACAGGCTGTACCCACAACTCAGACCCAAGCTGAGGTTATCTTGGGGCCAAGCCCTGTAGCCCTGCTGGGAGAGACTGCAGCAATCCATCTCTTGCTACAAAGATGTCTGCTTTGGATAATAGTCATCTTCAAGAATTCCACCCCTCACCCCCCAATATGAATCCAGTACACCTGTTTGGACAGCTGTATCCTAAACATCAGTATTTAATCACAGGGCAAACATGGCATGTTTGCAAAAGAGCAAAGGACTACATGCAGCAAAGCAGGTTGCTAATCTGTTCCTAGAGCATCACACCCCAAAGTAGTGTGAAGGTCCAGGTGAAGGAAGCGAAAGACCAAGTTGCACCTCTCCAGCCAGGACAGCCATCCATACCTGAGAAAACCCCTCATGCCTTAAAGATTAGACTGTGCCATGTCATGCCCCATAAAGCCACACATCAGCAAAACAAAAGGTTTTTCCCACTTGGCATTACTATGTGGAGCTGGAAAGGTCTCTGTTCAGGGGGATACTTCAAGCTCCTGCAGCCAGGCCTCTGCTGATCAGCTTCAAACAGTGACCCAGATACAGTCTCTGCAAACAGAATTAGTTGGTACAACAAATACTGCAGCAGGATACCTGCCCTTAGAGTCACTGCTTGCTGAGATGCTCATCTAGTGCTTCTGGAGCTTCAGGATCTGTCAGTGTCCACCAGACAAGCAGCAGTCTGGCCCATTTTAAGTCTCATCTCATCTACAGTGGGGTCCTGCCATCTCCCCATGGCTCAGGGTATCACTGACAAGGAACAGGGGGAACCCTTAAGCAGATTTGCTCATGCCTTAGGCACACAGAGCAGAACTCTCTGACAAAGAGGGAGCCTAGAGAAGAATTGTGTAGTCACATAAAGAATTGGCAAGAGCCCTGTGAAATGGTCCAGGCTGAGCAAGGAGCACTGTGGCTCGTAACAGAGAGGAAAAGGAGTGCAAAATCCCAGAGATCCTGCTGGAAGATGGAGACGGCTCAGGGCCAGAGGCAGAGAGCAGAGACAGCACGATTCCCATCTCACCCCTCGTCCCAGCTGCACCTACTGTTGTTAAATTTCATCGTCTGGTGCTTATAGTTCTTGCAATGATGGTGATCATTGTGGTGTCTATATTACATTAGGAGGATGTCAGCCTCAGCGCAGCGTCAAGGATAATCAAGCAGGCAGTGATAAGAGCAGTACTAGCCTTGCTGACAGCCCGCCAGGACAATTGGTGCTGCTGGTACAACACTGTGCAGAGCAGATCACACATCACTGCAGGGATGAGGGGGATGGGGACCGACACAGGGCATGGCCTTCTGGTGAAACAGCCATTAGCCAGGAAGGTGCTAGACTCCAGTTTTCTCTGTTGATGAGTTAGGAGAGGGTAAGGGAAAGGGAAGCAGCTGCAGGACAGCAGTGCCGCAGTCCAGCAAGGGCTTTGAGGATCTAGCCCCTGCCAACTCCCAGAGCTGGTACCATGGATGCCACAAGCCCTGAGGATGTGGCTCCACAAGCACAGCCCCAAGTCCAGGCACCCATCATGCAGCCCCATTGGGAGCAGCTTGGGCAGCCAGCTCCTGCAGAGCCTGACCTGCTCCTTGCCACAACCTCTGCCTTGTCCTCAGCGAGAGTTGCTGCTCCTGCAGCCTGCTGATGTGCTCGAGCAAGCACAGGAGGCAAATAGCTTGACATTTTCTAACCCCATCTCCCTCTCTCCTCGCACTGTGCCATTTCCCTGCTGCGCTCCTTCCTTCCGCCTACCTAATAAAAAGCAAGCACCCTCCGAGCAGCTCTTCACAGCTCTCCTGCAGAATCAGGACATGGAAATGTGCATTTCAGCTGCTCCTCAGGGATGGTCAGCTATAATTGAAGCAAACAAACTGTAGAACTAAGATCTCCTTCCTTCACTAAAGATCCTGATAAAAGGCAGCAGTACCACAGAGGACATGGGGGATGAGAGGGAAGGCAGCCCACTCTAGCAGGGATGTGCTGGCAGCTGCTCTAGTGCTTCTCATCCTGCCCTGTCTGGCACTGATACCCATGTCTCCTGTCCTCTGCAGCACCAGCTGGACTTCTGCTCTCTCAACCCAGAATCATGAGCTTCTGTGGCTGAGACTTCAGGCCTGCCAGCCCTGAAGCAGACCTGAGACTGCTATGCATAATTTAGCAGCTCGACAAGGATAAAGGGCTATGCACGGCTAGCCTGGATTATAGAAAATCTCTCCTGGCCTGGAAAGCTGCTTTTAGTCTTCAGCAGTCCAAACCCTTGTACAGAGAGCTCTCAGAGTGACAGACCTGCCTGGGTATCTGCAGAGACTGAATGCAAGGTAATTCCGTACCACACAACTTCAAATGAAGTCCTCTCCTTTCAGATAAAGTGCTGTAAAAATAAATCATCACATAGTTGCAAACTTAAGGTCTTAGTTAGGGTGGGAGCTCTGCGCAGGCACTCCTCTGCACACTCACAGCCACCTGAGAGGCTGTCCTGCTGCCAGGTCAGGATACAAGCCCACCAGGGCCTGCTATGCTGATGCTCGAGAGGGAGAGAACAGCTACAGCACCTCAGACAAACACCAAAGTGCATTCAGAGATCACATGTTCTCTAAAAAGATACATTGGTACAGTAAACCAGAAACAAAACAAAAACCAACCTGATTCTTGACTCTGGCTGCTCTTGGGCACAAGCTTGAACATAGGAAGTTCCATCTAAACATAAGGAGAAACTTCTTTGAGGGTGGCAGAGCACTGGCCCAGGCTGCCCAAAGAGGTGGTGGAGTATCTATCTCTGGAGATATTCAAAACCCACCTGGATGTGATCCTGTGCAACCTGCTGTAGGTCAACCTGCTCTGGCTGTGGGGTTGGACTAGATGATCTCCACAAGTCCCTTCCAACCCCTACCATGCTGTGATTCTCTTGGTTATATGGGACATAACAAAAGCTTTAGTAAGTAAAACACAGTATTTTTTAAAAAGGTATCTCAACTGCTTTCCTTCAGGTTATATGCAGAGGAGCTTAACCAGTTTAAGTCATGTCTCTAGAGAACAGCTGAAGCTCAGCATTATTACAATTGCACCCAGAATACCCTATGTGCATCCTAAGAGGGATGCTGTCACAGATAAAGATGTACTATTCTGCTGTATCTCAGCTTTATACTATTTCTATCAGAGTTGGTGCCTCCACATGATGGATCATACTGGGTTTACCCCAGTGTCCCTAAGAGAATGGAATTAAGCTGTACTGAAGCATGGGATAGGTCACATCAAAAGCTGCATTGATAGAGCTGTGCAAATCCTTCCACACGAAGCTCTTCAGAAATACATGCTTTATTTATACTGGCTCAACAGAATGCAATTTCCCACTGGATTCCCTATAAGCAAGGATTAAAATAAATTTTGGAATGGACTGTCAGTTTAACCAAAAGAGGTTATAGTGCTCTCTGGGGCAGACAGGCACATGGGCTGCTGAAGCACCACGCTGGACCCACCAGGACAAATGCAGGGGTTGAGAGGAAAGGAACATCAAAGGAGGGTTCAATGGAGCAGAAAGCCCAGGTGGGGAGGGAGAGTTTGTGCTGGGACTGATGTCTTCAGAGGGCACGTGGATGAGACGAACAGAAGATGAATATGGTTAGGGAAAGATAAAGCAAGAAACTTCTTGATCACCCCTGGACTCTGTGTGGCTGCAGTTCTGCTTTTCTCACAGTTGCTGGATGGTTTAAAACTTTGCTTTCCTTTACCGTGCTGCTGCTTTTCCAAGACTGTTTAAGGCACCAAAATTACAAACCCTAATACAAACACAAAATGGGATCTCACTGGACTCAGTTTCCCCAGCAGCGAGGCAGAGGAGAAAGATACAACCACGGCTGTAAGAGAAGATGGCAAGCATTTCCCCCAGCCTCTTTCACCAAAGCACACCAGCAGCAGCAGCAGTGCCCAAGGCAGGGCTCCTGCAGCCAGGCCAAGGCTGCTCCCTGTTCCCTGCGAGTGTACCCCAAGCACGTTCAGCTCTCTTGTTTGCTCTGCATTGAGTGATGCAAGACTCTTGGATCCTCAGAGACTTGACTTTAAATAAATAATCAAGTCTCTTTCCCAGAACAGCTTTATCTTCTGTGCCAGAAAAGCTGCTGCTTCTTGTAGGAAGGGCTGTGGAAAAAGGCTGTGCTGTGCAGCCTCTAACACCAAAGCTCCCAGACATATTTTGCAGGCTTTCCTTCTAACTACAGAAGAAAGTAACAATTACCTCACACTGCCTTTTATTCTTATTGATGACTACCACTGGCCAAATTCAGCTCTCAGCTGCAGTGATGCAAATTTTGGATAACTCCATTGACATGGAATTAAACTAAATCTCTTATTAGAGCTAGAGCAATTGAAATCTAGGCCAGCATAAGTCAGCACTGCCAACAGTTACCCCTGCAGTTTTCTGCAGAGTAATGATCTATTTTAAAAAAATTGAACTTCTAGAAGTAGCAACTTTGCAATCTCTTGATTTACCTTCTGATGTAGGTTTTGGGGCTTTCAGTGATCTCTAGGGATTCACGTTTACAGGCTTTTCTCCCTTGTTGGAAGTAAGGCTGGAAGCGACCCACTTGTCCAACCCATCCCTCTAGCTCATGCAGGACCCACCTAAACTGTGCTGTGCAAAAGCCCTGCTCTTGCCCACGGGTGGTGGAGAGCCCAGGCTTCCCTGGATTATGTCCCCCAGTGTTTTCCTAGCCAGCCTGCTAGAAAGTCATTAGCCATGTCTAACAAAGTCCCCTCTCTTGTGTTATAGGCTCATAAAGCTTCTCCTGGTCCCCACAAGATATGGAAGATACACAGACTGTAGACAGTCTGCTTTCACACATTTCCAGACTCATCTTTTCTCCTGCTAGTGCTTCCTCCTCCCTGAGCCAGTGGGGTCCAGAAACAGAGACTTTAACAAAAATATAACACATTTTAATAAAGAGGTGATTTTAATAGGGGTGACCCTCGGCGAAGTCCCATCAGCTGTGGTTTTCCACTTAGTCCCACTTCTGAAACTCTACTACTAGCAAGACTCAAGCAGCAGCACCAAATCCTCCCACTCAGTTTTTAGTTTTCAGCAGTCTTGGAGTGGCACAGGGGCAGGACAGATACATGCACACAGACATCCCATAGGATGTCTTTTCTGAAAGCAACCTTCAGCAATCCAACATCTGAATGCAGAGACTCCACTAAAAGATTCAGAAGACAAAATGCTGTGGTGCTTCACAATCCTACTTGAAAACTTCTTATGATGCCTAAACTGAAAATTCCTTGATGCAATTTAAAACTATTCTTGGTGGAAAGACCCAGAATTAATGAAAACCAGGAACTTCTGCCTCATTTTCTGTGCATCACGATACATCTGAAAATTTGGCCTACTTTAGTTTCTACTCTTGTAAGCTAAAAACTCAAAATTCATTTGTCCTTTCCCCACAAGTTAATGCTTTTCACATCCAAGCACCTTTAGTGCAAACTACAATTATGGTGACAATCAGGAAATGCCAATGGTAGATTCTTCACCAGGGTGCTATTCAAAAGAGTCCCCAAAATATCCAGGCATCTGTCAAAGCTGGGCACTTTTCATCAGATGCCCAAAACCAGAACTTTGGAGGAAAAGAAAAATACATCTCAGGGGTAAGGTGTGTGTGGGGGAAAACAGAGAAAAAATGGAATCCAAGTCTTGAGCAAAACAAGGCACATATTTTTTGATGGAAGGTCAGAGAGACAGTACAAGAGTGCTCAGAGAGAAATCACAAGAGCAGGTATGAGGAATTCTGAGATCCCAGGTCCTGATTTGATTGCTGATGAGAGCAGGGCAATGAGCGGCTGCAACCTGCTGTGGAGTAACAGAGCAGGAAGTAAAGGATAGCAGTGATGTACAACAGCAAACCCACAGCAACGGGGGGCTTCAATGGCACCCATCTGCACTGTGGTCCACCCTTTCCTGTTCCTCCACCTTCCCCATCTTCACAAATTCCAAACCAAGTGATTATACCAAGGAATATCTGTACTTGTCAGTCAGATGTGCCTGCTAGACCCAGCCTGCTGCTGCACCCCCCCCATTCCAGGCTATTTCCACACAGGATTTGCTAAACACAGCCTTGCAGTGCCATGCAGGTGCAGCCATCAGATCTCAGCCCTGACAGCCTCCTGAGGAGCCCTTCAAATTAAAGAGAAAATACACTGGGGACCTCTTAGCAGAGCAATAAATTGCCCACCCCCCTGCACCAACCTTCTTCTCAAACAGCTGCCTATTTAGCTGCTGCTGTGACAAGCAAAGCTCAGAGTTGCCCATCATCATTGTGGCAAGGACCAGGCATGGACTCCTCCTCGGCAGGGAGCAGAGTGTGAGCGTACCACGGATCCAACCTGCAGAGACCCTATGAGCTTCTTATCTCATGGGCTAGGATGGGCTGCAGGTGAAAGTTACTCCCTGCTGCACAATCTCCTGCCAACCTTGCTGAGTGCTCTTCATTCCAAGCCAGCCACTACTTGCTTGATCAGCATTTTGGGAGGGTTAGTGACAGTAAATTCTCCTCCATCAGCCCTCAATGCTGCAGTAGTGATTGGGACAGAGAATGAAGCGTAGCCTGTTTCTTTCCTAGGCAGAGTCAGACATACAGGCTTTACAGAAGCAGGTATGTATGGGCTGTGAACTTCTGTTCTCCACACAGGTGAAGAAGAGAGAGCAGAATGATACGCAATCTCAGTATTGCTCCTAGTAGCCAAATATCTCTACCTATGTACACTGTTGAGATCGCAGGAGGGTTGTCCCAGAGCTGGAGAAGTTGTCCCCTGGTCCCCATTGCACCCCAGAGTTAGCAGGTGGAGGGAAGCAATCCACCATATGGAAGCTAGAGCTGGGCCAGATGGAGCCAGCACCCCCACATCAGCCAGAAGTACTAGCTCCAATCTACCCAAACACCACCAGGCAATCTGTGCACACATTTACATCCCCACTTGCCTTGTCCTCTCCTTCAGTTCTTGGTTATTTGAGGGCTCCAGTCCCTGCTGTCCCAGCCCTTTCCCCCTGCACGCAGGCACATGCTCACACACGGCAGAGCTCCAGACCCATCTGCTCTTACAGGAACACACACAGCTCTGCTGGGGCACTTTGTTGTGGACAAAAAGCACAGTTTCAGCTCCCCACCTGTCCTCTCCCTGTGACAGTGTGTGATCTTAATTAAGCTTTAGGCACAGGCAGGGAGCAATTGTCTGACACGGCTGAGAGAGGGGACTTGGTCTGTATTCCCCATTTGCCATACACACAGTACTGACCTGCCTGTGAGACTGTTGGCAAACCACCTTCCCAGGTCTGCACGGTCTCACTGACCACGTGCTTTGAAAGAATTTATCATTAGCTGTTGCAAGGTGGTGTGGAAGCCTTAGAGGAAAGGCAACACAAGAATGGAGAGGATTAATATTCCACCAGGAGCCTCTAGAAACCAACTGGTACACTAAAGCTACTACAAGCAGAAACAGAAACAAACCTTGAGTACAGCTCAAGGCAGACCACCAACACACTGCCAAATTTTTTTTTTTCAGTACTTTCTGTCAGTATTAGGAAACACGGATGTGGCCTGTCATGCATCCAGAGCAATGGCCCTACCACTTGGATCTAAGATAACAAGGGGAGAGCAGGACCAGGGATGGATTCAGATCTGCTTGATGCAAGAAAAGGTTGCATCAAGCACCGTGAACAGTCAAGTATTAGTCTCCTGCTGTTCCAGCATAAAGTTAATCAGGGACAGAAATTAATCCCTCCTGACAGCATGTTGCCAATTTCTGATTTCATCCCCCTTTGCTTGGAGCTTATCATCAAGGGAATGGGAAACTTGTAGCATGGACAAGCTTGCCACATGCCTCCTCCTTTGGTAAAGGCTTGCACGCACCAGCCATGGGTACATGAACAAAGCAACACATCCCTGCTCTGTGCACACGCAGGTACTCTCACATCCATACAGATTCACTCACCACTACACAGGTAGATGCAGTGAAAAGTTATGCACATGCTTAAGGCTAAATATATGCCCAACCAACAGCTTTACTCTAAGACAGTGGGAGGGAGGAAAACAAGAACAAGAAAAAAATCTTCCCAGAGGGACAGTGCCAGAAGAGCAAAGTGGCATTTAAAATCGTAAGCATTTCCCTTTCTCACTCTCTTGCTCCTTTGCCCAGAATGTTAATTAGCATTATTCTAAACAGCAGCAGCAAAAGCTGAAACCCAAGCAGCTTCAATTCCTTTAAAGGAAACCTGGTTGGGGATTCTTTCAGATGAGACATTTAAACTCAAATGATGAGACATCTGATGGGGATGCAGCAGGTGCTTTTTAATGTCACCTTATACTTTTCCTCCTAAAACTAGGGAGCAAGTTCTAAAAAGGAAACTACCATTTCCCATAGCCACAGGATTCTGCCTCATGTTCCAAATGCCAGGGTTTTATCCTTCCAAGCTAGTGGATCACAGGCTGAGGCCCACAGCACAGCAGCACCCTGCTCACTCCTCTAGCCCATGTCACTGCCCTCCTAGCTGGGCAGCCCTGAAGGCTGTTCAGCACTGGAGTTTAGCTGATCATGTAACAGAAAAGCAGGTTTGTAATTATATTCATAAACAGTAGTGCTGACTTAGGTTTGTGTCATAAATAAAAATTAGATGATTATACAAACCACACATATCTCTGTGTGTTTGGATGATCGATATACATCTTAAAGTATCACCAAATTTTAGCCACAAAAGTCATAGCAGGAAACTTGCTTCACCATCTGCTTCTCTTTTTAGTGCTGTTCCCTTTCCTACCATTTACAAGCTTCATCCTGCAATTTATCAGAAGTACTGTCAACATAAGAAAAGTCCCCTGCCCTGAGTGATCGATGCTGTGTTTCCAGAACACCCAGTACCACAGCTTATACAGTCAGAAGGAACCTGTACCTCATCTCCTGAACAGCATAAGCAACAGGACTTTTGGAATTAATTCCTGCTGAGTTACTCAACTCAGCAACATCCCATGGACTGAAACAATTGTGTAACATGTGGACAGCAGTTCTCAGTGCCAAACCTATGCACAGCTCCACACCCCAGCTAGGTGCCCAGACTCCCTGGTGATGGGCTCATCCTGAGCACCTGCACACAGGCAGCAAACATGAGCCATCAGCTCAAACGGGTCCCAATACAATGCCATACCAAAACCAAAACAACACAAACCCAGTGCCCTCTCCTCTGTGAGAGCAGAGTGTGCATAGCATAGGAGCATCCTCTGCAATGCGCTGTGGGAGCATTCAGCCCCATTACCACAGAAACTGAAGAGCTGTTGGGAAATAAGTGCAAGAGGAATTGGGGGTGGGGAGAGGGAGAAGCAGACTCTCAAGCCATAAAACCATTAGGAGAGCCAAAGCGCACTCGCACCCACTTGCTGAGCTCACAGGAGAATTGCTCTCCTCTCCCCCTCCAACTGATCCAGGTTGCATATCACAGACCTCCACACCACCAGCCCCCAAACCCCAGCCTCCTACCTTAGGTAATGGGCAAATTGATGGCAAAGTAGGTACTGCTAATGTCTCCTGCTACCATAAGGTTCTGCTCTCCTCCTGCCTTGTTTTTCTAGGTCCTCTATGAGGCTGAGGGTTTTCACAAGTAGTGAAAGTAGTGAGCGTAGTGCTCACTCTCTACAGTCCCCAATAACAAAAAAGTAAGTGGTTTTGCATGGGGCTTGTTCAGTAGGACACAATTGACTGTTGTTGCAAAGAATTAAGTGCTCTCAATAGACATGTCCATTTTTAATGTCTTTTCTATTCTTACTAATGAATTAAGCCATGATAACACCAAGTAGTTCCCAGATGAGACTGACTGTCAATCAGATGAGGATTTTCTTGATAGATTTCTTTTTTCTCTCTTTTTGTTACGCTCAGCTCAGAAAAATTGTAACAAAAAAAATGATACAAGCAACCAGAAATGCCTTTTCCTTCTCGAAAAAGTACAGAGTAATCTCTCCAGGAGATTCCTTTCCCAGTTATATTAGTTATTACTGCCTCTGCATGGTTTCTAGTTATGTGTGCATTTGAAGAAAAAGGGGAAAAAATGCCCAAGTTCACAGAACTCCTTTATCTCAACCTCGGGATGCTTCAGTGAGCATTTTGAATGAAATGACCCATAAAGTGATTAACAGTTTACTAACGTGAAGGCCATGTCACACCACCACAACAGAAAAGCAACACACTATTTCTAGACACACTGGGGAGTTCGCTTATGGACACTAACGGTCTCACACTTAAATAAAGGCATGCTCCTATTTTGTCTCCCCACAAGCCCACTACCCTTCCAATTCATGGACCAGTATCCAAACCTGCCACAGACATTGCTTTCTAAACACCAGTCCCCTGATGTGCAGAAAACATGTGTTCTCTATCTTGACTTGCTCAAAAAAATCTCTTGTATACAGCCTGGAAATGTCAAGCACTGTGGCTACTATCATCTGCTCCCTAGATTTCAATTAATTTTTCAGATCTTCCTGTGCCCTGCTACTCAAGGTCCCCTCTTCTTGTCTCTTCGCCTTGATCATGGTACAGAAAGAGGTCCACGACCACTCACTCCTTTTCCAAGCAGCTCAGGACTCCCAGAGGAAGTCAATTCCTACTGGGGAGACTATCCTTGTTAAGCAGGACCTCCATGCTGCATCTCCTGTTGCAGTTTCCCATGTGAGCTAGGAACCTGATTTACAGAGCTGGTTTGCCTATATGACTGTCTGACCAGGCTCATCTTGCTTTCGGGAAAAGAGATGGAGGACAAGGAACAAGGATTTCCTCTGAAGCATTTCCTACGCAGAAGTTCTGCAGCAGGTAGGTTGAAAAAGGACAGGACAAGGCACAGGAGAAGAAACCATGACTGGGAAGCTGATCTGATCTGCTCAGAAATTCAGCACAGTCTGCATGGTGGGGCTGGACAGATGCTGGGGTTGATCTGAGGAGTTTCATATAGCAGATGGTCAAGGAGCTGTGATTTGCAGGTAATCAAATAATCAAGTAGTCACATCAGTGAGGATATGAGCCACAGGGTCACGAAGGGTTGGCACACTTTTCCTGTTTCTGCACAAGTCATTGGACAGTATAAAGCAAGGACATTAACTATTTAGCTCTCAGCTACTCCCAGCAGCGGCTTACATCAGCGTCTGTAGTGCACAGCCACGAAGCTGACATTCACCATTACCCTTAGTCTCCACAATCAGACCAAGACAATGTGCAATGCTACAGCCAAGGGACTGTCACCTCCTGCCCTTCCCCCAGCCCTGACGCTGACACAAGCCATGATGCAGCTCTGCTACAAGTCTGCTCAAGTCACCAATGCAAATAAACTAACCCTCGCAAAATTTCCAGTTGGGAATAAACCACATCAAACTCTGAGCACATGATGACAGATGGACTCCTCTAAATGACAGGGTTGACTTCTTCACCCTATGATGATGTGCCAGATACAGGAGACCTGTGGTACCAGCAAGGGAGGAGACAGAAAAATCCCAGGACATAGCCCTCCAGTGAAGATAAAAAAATGTGACTTTAGAAGTGATGAAATGCCAGTGCTTACTCTCTACACCCCCTAACAACAAAAAAACCCTGTTCAGATATTTTTTTATTAACTGTCACAAAATGATGTAATGCATATAGTGTAATTATGCTTAAGTGCTTTCCATGTTAAATGTCATTTCAGTTATCACTTTTTAAATGCAATTTTTATTGAGTGCACAATAATAATTTAGCAAGTAAACAGGCAAGTTACAAGAAAAGAGTGGATGTGCAGGGGGAGGTGGGAAAGCCTCAAGTGTGACAATGAAATGCACTGGGGTACATGGAGCTGTTACTTCTGAAAGCTCAGAAAGAATTATAAAAAAGCCATAAATTACAAGGTTGCAAGATGCAATAAATTACAGCCTCTATAAAAGGCAGATAATGGAAATGAAAAAGGATAGAGGGAAGGGGGAGGAATCTACATAATTTGTCAACACTGACCCCAGACATCTGCACAGCCTGCAAAGAGCACTGGAAATATTTGGGTGTTGCAGTCTCCTCACAAACAGCAGTCCTCAGAGGGCAGGGGGGTGGGGTGGGTGGATCAGCTTTAGGGAGCTCCCCCTCTATCAGCACAAACACAGGAGTTCTCCCCAAAGCATGCAGTCTTCCCTGCATCAAGCATACCTTGGGGAAATCAGGGAAACTCCAGGCAGAAGACCAACAGCTCCGTGCATTGTAGAAGCTAAGGCACATCAGTCTGCCAAGCCAATGGGAACAGGGTGCAAACAACCACTGGCATACTCAGCAGGGAGAGGTAGGAATGCGCTTAATGCAGCCATTAAAGACCAGCTTTCAAAAATATGGCCCTTACTCCTCACCCTCTCCCTTTGCAGGAAAAGGTCCAGGGGCCATTGTGGACACCAAGCTGACTATGAGACAGCAAAGAAAGCCAACACACCCAGGTCTGCCTAAGGAAGAGCCAGCAGGTCAAGGGAGGTGACCCTTTCTCTCCACTCAAAACTGGTGAGGCTAACCCTGAAATGTTGGGTTCATTTCTGGAACCCCCACTGCAAGGGAGATATGGAACTACTGGAGAGTCCAGAAAAGGACTACTAAGATGGTTAAGGGACTGGAGAATCTCAGATACAAGCAAAGGCTGAGAGACCTGTGACTGCTCAGCCTGGAGAAGGAAAGGCTCAGGGGATCTTATCAGAGTCTGTAAATACCTGAGCGGAGGTTGTAAAGATGACAGTTAGGCTCTTGCCAGTGACAGGGCAAGAAGCAATGGACACAAACTGAAACACAAGAAGGTCCATCAAACCTTAAGGAAACACTTGATGGAGTTGTTTTCTCCCACTGTGAAGGTGACCAAGTACTGGAACAGGTTGCCCAGAGAGGTTGTGAGATCTTCCTTGTTGAAATATTCAAAAGCTGTCTGGATTTGGTCCTGACTGACCCTCTCTGGGTGACCCTGCTTGACCAGGAGGGTTGGACCAGATGACTTTCCATGGTCCATGCCAGTGTCAACTATTCTGCAATCTCTGCTTCAACCACCTTCCCAAACCCAAAAAAGTGACCTCAGCTTTAGCACAAGAGGGTAAAACTTTTACTGCCATTAAGGCTACAGATAGCTGCTGAGCCAAATATGGCAGCAAAGACAGGCAACCTCCTGCAGAGGAAGCGGGAGCTGGCAGGCAGGAGGGAGCCCCCTGCTAGGAGAAACAGATTCACACGAGACATGCACCAAAGCCATTCAGAGGAAGACAAGAAGCCACTTCTCAAGAGCGGAGGGCAAGCGTGGGTGAGCTCGTGCCAGGTGCTGGGAGGCTGAGCTCCCTATCGATTTCACAGCTGGCTGCATCCTGGGAATGAATACCCTTGGGGCTTCAGGATTTTCAAAACAAAGCCACCAATAGAAAGGAAAAACTCACTAGAGTAAAACCAACAAACAAAATGAAGGCAGCCAAGTTCTGTGAGTGGAGATGAGCAGGATCTTAATCTCTGGAAAATTAAATTGGAGGAAAATGAAACAGGCACAGATTTTGGCTGACAGAGAGCATTCTCCTTTCAGGAGTGCATGTGCCAGGTTTATTTGATTAAAACTCTTTAGGATGGAGAGATATGAAGATGGGAATGTTTCCATTACTGAAGCGGGAGTGAGGAGGAGATGGCCTATAATTACTATAGGACCATTTTTAGTACCAAATAGTCCCAGTGGATGGGGTAAGAGATTTTGCAGATTATTGTTTCATTCCCTGAGGACAGAACTTCTTTGCAGGAACTGGATACAGGCCTCTTGATGTCCATTTTTTTGCTCTGGATTTACACTGCAAGCTCTGAAATAGTCTGAAAGTTGCTTTTCATGCCTCCAGACCTCAGAGAAGAGAAATCCAGCCTTGGTGCTTTGAGGGGTTGACCAGGAGCCTAAGATGAGGTTTTACTAGTGCAATGGCATTTTTTTTTTACTACTGGACATTCCTCAGCCAATACTGAAGGGCTAGGACAGGCTGGACATTACCAATGGCACCTTGAGGGCCTTTTTGAAATGAGTTTGGCAGGGCTCTCAACTCCCAGTCTGTGCAATCTTTTCTCTCTGTCTAATCCAAGTCCCACCCTCTGAACACCACTGGAACAAATGCCTGGGAAGCATCATAAGCATCAGCCAAGAGAAGAAACCAGCTTCTCAGCCCATGTGGGCAGATAGGCAGAGGGAAGGGAAGCATGCACTGCTTGTACTCATGCCTGCATTATAGGAAGAGAAACGAAAGAACCTCAGGCAGCAGAGGTAGCCACGAAAGGCTGGTCACACCAGGGCAAGTGAGCAGGGTACAGGCAGGCAGGCACTCATGTCATAGTGGCAGCAAGCACTGCAGTGCCCGTGTCCTGCCAGCCCTCATAAACCAGGCAGCAAGTCTCCTCAAAGCAAGGGCTGTGATCTGCTTGGTCCCCTTCCTCTCTCCCTTGCTCCCCAAGGGGCCCTGCCTCCTGTGCTGCTGTGCTCTGAAACAAGCTGCTAATCAGGGCACAGCACAAATGGAGACTTGCAGGCACTGGGCTCCAGCACTTTTGTCCCAGCAGGAGCTGAGTGCTAGCACTGCCCTTGAATTAAAAAAAAAAAAAAAGAAAGAAAGAAAGAAAAAGAAGCATCTGTTTCACATGAAATGGGGGAAAAAGGCTTCAAAGGTTTAAAAAAAAATGAATCAGAAGGTTAAATGGAATGCAGTTTCCAAGGGAAGAACAGTTAACCCCAGGGTCTGAATGGTCCTGCCACCCTCTTCTCCTGGCCTCAAATTGTACTGCAGCATCACAATGACTACCTGCCTGCACAGCTCCTCCAGCAAATCCTCAGTTCAGCTCCACCCAAGGAGCTCTCTGCCACCCACATCTCTTCTCCTGCCGTACCGTGGACACTCTGGTCCTCTTTCCCATCTCTCCCTTGGTAGCTCTCCCTTGGTCCCATTTCCAGAATAGACCAGTTAGCAAGGACAGTGCTTTTAGAGCCCCCTGAGCTCATCAGTGCTGTGATGTGAAGTGGAATAGAGTCACTGAACTTTACTAGAGACGCCCAGAGGTGCTGCCAGCCCCAGCAGCTCACTGCAGCCTCTCTGTTGATGCTGGCAGCTACCAAGTCAGGATGCTCCTCTCCTCACAAGTCACTGTCCTGCACACACAGGGAAGGGGCAGAAGTAACCCACCCACTGCTGACTGCCTTGAGGCAAAAAGGAACCAAAACGCAAGCCAGGATCCTTCCAACACAATCACTGTCCAAACCCTCTCCAGCCAAGCTCCCACATAACCATGCTGCCCTTGCCTTCACCCTCTTGCACTAAGTAACACAAAATATTCTGCAGATCTCCTCACTGCAATCGATTCCAACACTGCTGAAGATGCATTGGTTTCTCCTACATCTAACGGGCCAGGATAAGGCAAAGCCTGTCCTTATGCTCCTTTTTTCTTGCCCTGCTCTCTGCCTCCACAGCACAAAGACCTCTCTCTGCACATCACCAGAAGACTGCAACTCTCTTGGAAAAGTCTGCTCTATCACCCCTCAGCCTCCAGTCTGTATGGACAATTGCTACAAAAGCAATTTCCCACCTTATTTCAGGATTCTGCCAGCAGCTACAATGTGGGTATTAGGGAGGCTGGTCTCTGTTGCAGCCCTTACTTTGACTCACTTTGGTCAGGCTTATCCACCCAATGTTGCTGGCAGCACTACACTGCCCTTATCTGAAGCACTCTGGCATCCACAAGGACAGGTTTCTGAGGGTTTGGAATAGATTTTTTTGCAAGATTTCCACATGGGTGATGAATGCTACATAAGAACATGGGCACAGGAAGCTGCAAAACTCATCACATGTCCAATGTAGAGGTACAGACCGGGCTTGGTTTCACTCCCTCTCTTCCCTCCCCACAAACAGACTTGGTCTGTACCTCTACATGCTTCTGACCACAACTCATTCACATCATGTTATACTGGCTAGAAACAGTGGCCTTTGGGTCATCTTAGTCACCCTTCGGAGCTGCTAAACTCCTCTCCCATCTCTTTCCTTTCCTGCTTTCATGCAGCTCCCCCTGAAACATCAAGGAGACAGAAGCATCCTACCAGCTCTTGATTCTGGGAGGCAGTGAGTGATGGCCCAAAAGCAATCAAAACGGAGGGCACAGAGAGAAAAGCAAGGCAGCTGGAGTCAGGCTAAAGAATGGGTGCACACTTCCCAACAGCCCCTCCCAGGACAGGCTGCCCTCCAGCAGTGGCTGTCACCTCTTAGTGTTTTGAAAACAGGGGGTATAGATTAGGGCTGCTGAATGTCCCCATAGAAGTAAGCAGAAATCAATGATGTGCCATTCGAGCCCTTGAGATAATCCTATCTAATCAAACAGACCCAGAGAAAACAGCATCTTACAGGCCATAAAACATCAGAGGCTTATTCCCCTCATAAATACTGAGCTGACACCACCACTGCAACAGCCCCTTTGGCTCTTCCTTCCTCCTTTCCAATCCTTCCACTTGAATGCTTGGCTGCTGACAGCTCCTAATGACTTGGACTCTGATGCGGTCCCTGACTGCCTAATCAGGGTTACATTAATGAAGCGGTTATCTCATCCAGCCTGACCCTACAATATCCTCAGCAGAGCAGTGCCTGTGCCCAGCACACCAGGTACTGTCAGCAGCAGCCCTTGGCTGGTGGGGTCCAACTCCACAGCATGAAACAAGCCTTAAGCAATCTGAGGGAAATGCTGGCTCTGCTCAAGCCCACAGCAGAGAGGCTGATGTTTCATTCTCATTTCAGCCTTCAGGGTCATAGCAGTGCCCTGTACCCAGTCTCTACCCCTTCTCCCATCAAACCTTCCTCTCTAAGAGCTATCAGGGTTAGCCCAGGCACATGACCATAACATGGCAGTCTTCTCACACCTTCTAATTTGTATATTGTTGTATGGCTAGGCTTCGCGAACNCCCCAAGTGATTTTCAGACTGTGCCTGAACCTTCTAGTTTAGGGTGAGGACAAAGCACACATGAGCCTTGTGAACACGATGAGCATCAGATGGAGCTTTAGCTGGACTCCTTGTAGAAAAGAATACTGGCACTTTTCCTCTGACAGTGGGTCTTTGATTGCTGCCCCAATCACTGCCTTAAAACCGTGTGCTAAGGTAACTCTTAGCAAGTCCTGAATGCTTGGCAATGCCCAGCCAAAGGTGATCAGTGACATGCGTGTGTCACAGCCAAATGATGTTCTTCCAGGGAACATAGCCTGACCCTTCCCTGCCTGCTGCCATCCAACATAACTGAGGTCACAGATGCAGCAGATAATAGGAAGCTGCTGAGTTCCAGGACATTTCTGCAGACAAGATTATCAAGGAAGGTGACACATCCTAAAGCTAAAAAAAAATATTGATGGTCCTCCTACCTGTGAACAGAGAAGTTCCTCATTAGAGACCTGGCAGCTCAGGTAAAGAGGGATACCTCATGAGCTGCCTGAAAGCAATCCTTCCCCTGTTTTGCATCAGGAGAGGACTACTGGTGGGAGGCACCCATGCAGACTCCTCTGGGATGCTATCCTGCCTCGAACACCCCTCCTGTAGGGTTTAGTCTTGTTCCCTGGCTTCACCAGTTTTGCTTTCCAAATTCTCAGAAGCCTCCCAGTGTACCTAGTCTTTCATAGAATCATAGAATGGTTTGGGTTGGAAGGGACCTCTGGAGGTCATCTAGTCCAACCCCCTGCAGTGGCCAGGGACATCCCCAACTAGATCAGGTTGCTCAGAACCCTGGCAAGCCTCACCTTGAATGCCTCCAGGGATGGGGCCCCAACCACCTCCCTGGGCAACCTGTTCCAGTGTTCCACCACCCTCGTGGTGAGGAATTTCTAATATCCAGGAAACTTTCCCATGAGGAAAGTTCTCCATACTAAGGAGAAATCCATCTGCTTCCTGGAAATGCAGGATGTAGCAGGAAGAGGGTTTTGGGACCTTTTCCCCTCTCCTCCTGCAGATTAATGGAGTTTACCACTGCTCCTCCAACACTGCAAGCCTCTCAGACACCCCTTGTGCCTCAGGAGGCTGAAGCAGAGCCCTTTCTCCCCCCTCCCTCCCCACAAACAGGGCAGGGAGGGTGGGAACAGCAAAGCCAAGGGGAAAAACAAAATGACAAAGCACTGTATAATCTGCACATTTCACCATTTGGCAGAAGGGATTTTTTAATCATTTAATAGTTTTAATCCTTTATCAGCTGCTCATCTAAGAGGATTTTGCTGCACATACAAGATTTGGTACAAATTCATTTGCAGTAAATATACTCATTTAGCAAGTTTATTTCCCGTCTGGGCACTGAGTGGGGCAAGTTGGCTGCTACTTGACAAAGGTGGGGAGACCTTTCTGGAACCCTCCTGTGCTCTTTCTCCTGATTTTTGAAAGCCAGCATCTCAACTACTGAAGAAAAATTACACCAGTCATCCTCACAGCTTAAGGTCCCACAGACAGAAGGGAACAGCTTCAAACAGCACCCAGTCCTGCACCCCTGCCACAAGGGTATCTTCTCCCACTGATGTGCAGATGCTCCCCCCCTGCCCCACTGACTTAGTACTACCAGAGACTTGTGGGCTCCTTCTACACTAGTAACTGAAGAGGACCACAACACAGGAGTGGACAGTCATAGCCCAGACACACCAGCCCTCTTCCCAACAGTCCAGGGGAGGTTATTTTGTTTTGGGGAGGAGAGGTTGGCTATGAGGACATAAACCACAACATGCTACTGTCTTCAGAGACAGAGAAAGGACACTGACTTATTTTACTTATCAGGACAGACATGGTGCTTAATGAAAAACCAGAGATTTGAGGTAGCAGAGAAGGCAGGCTGACAGGGAAGGCTGCTGCAGCTCTGAAGAGTTAGGCTGCAACTCAGGCTAGCTGGGTTTTGTTCAGTCCTACTGCATTACTGACCTCACCACCTCCTGCTCTGCCACGTTGGTGATGGTCTGTCTAAGCCAGCTCAGCAGAGCTCTGCTTACAGTGCTGGGCAACTGCAATACGCCTGTGAAGAGCTGCAATATTTCACTGCATCTGCAAGGGACATCCCAGAACATAGCTGAGGCATGGCTGCCTCACCAAAGTCCCTCTAGCTGGCCTCTTGTGGGACAAAAGCTGCCCCCTCTCCCATGACAGACCCTGCACATGGAAGCGAGGATTTGTGCACGTGCATATGCACAAAAAAAATCCTTCAGCCCATGGACTCTTAAGTTCCCATCCAGAGGGCCTGTCTGTATGACCAAGGTTGCATCAGACTTGTGCTTCAACAGGATGTACTTAGCAGAAAAGCATCAAACATGGCCTCAAAGGACACGAGATATCACAAATCAAACCATTTGTGGCTCCCAAAGGACATTCACCCACCTGCCATGTTCCTTCAGCAGAAAATACAATGGTGACAGAGGTGAAACTTGCCAGTTTCACCTTTGCTTAAAGCAACACCAGCCACACACACTAAGAAGCAGATATTTTGGATGTAAATCTGACAGAAGTGATTGTGGAGGTCACCTGAGACAGAATACTTCAGCAGTGAGCATCACCTTACTTACTACCTGCCAGGACCAGCACACACCAAAAGTGTAAATCTGCTTTCCCAAAGACAAAGGAAAACACAACTGTAACTAAAACATCCTCTCCTGTTCACAAAGACGGCAGTTACAGTAGCTGCCCAGTAACACCTGTGTTCACTGCAGCCTAACACCAGAGAGTAAACCATGCAGTCTAGTTCTCAAGCTGTTTTGATGGGAGGAAATGAAAATGAACACTGGAGTGAAATTACACTGTTCTGAGGCTCTCTTACCTTACAGGTGGCCAGAAGATATAATCTATATGATAAGAGCTATGTGCTCTGTATGCATGCAAGGCAACTGTTGAGACACAGCAAAGGTTTTCCAATTCACAGGATATAATACTACTTCTTTAGATAGCTTAAAGCTACAGCAAGAGCCTGCTGATCATTTCTCATGTGTGTGTGCTTCAGTTTCTCTATGTGTTTGCTTTCAGCCAAATACTTAGAAATATCCTGTAGGAACTGAAGCTGGATCCCAGAGATGCCAACTCCATGATTAACCAATGGGTCACTCCAGCGCCAGGCTCTCTCCTCTCATCTCACAACCTCTGATCTTCATCTACAGAACAGAAGGACAAGTTTCCCCTTCCCCACAGCTGTCAGAGAATGTACAAATCCCTTTTATCCATCTTTAAGGCCAGTACAAAGGGCCCTTTTAAAAGGAAAAGTATTTCCCTGACACTTTATAACCTCTTAGGGTAAAAAATGAGTGCCATGCTTTTGTGTTCACAGACCAGGGAAGAGGACAAGCAGCAATGTGAACACAATGCTGATTTTTCTAAGTTGTAACATCTTGCCACCTGAACATCCTGCCCAGACAAGGAGTAAGAGTTGGGAAGTGAGTGGGTTGTCCTCAGCCTCCATTAAGCTACGAACAAACCAAGTCATGCTAATGCATGACTTTTGGATGAAAGATTTAATCTAAACACAGGAGTGATTTGGCTGGATTTAGACCAGGAGCTTCCTCCCAGCAAGGTACTTTCCTTTCTCTGGGACACCACTGATGCAATCCCAGATGCATAGTCAGCTTTTTAGGCAAATGTCCAAGCAGCTTTCTGGCTCCCCAGTATGTAATTCCTGCTGTAAGCACTGTGGGGCAGAGCACACACCTCCCCGGGCAAGCACAGCACAGCACAGCACAGCACATGTGCTGCAGCCAGGCACAAATTCTACTGGAGCACAAGTAAATCATAAAAATATTGTGCCCAGTTCAAGCCATGGTTAATTCAAACAAGTCCACCAGTTTTTGACAGCTCAGTTTGAATGCTCTGGTGCTTGAAATGCAAAAGACAACATAGTCCATTACCCTGCATCTGCAGAGAATTATATCTTGTTTTTTGTAGTTTATTCAACAAACCCAATAGACTGATCCTATCCTATTCCCTCTGCCTTTAAGACAACCCAAGAATCTATTTACTTTCTTCTTTCCACATGGATGGCAGCAGTGATAGGTGCTTTGGGAGAGAGAGTGCCCTCTAATATTTATTTATGGTCCAGCAGTGGCTGCAGTGTGCCGAGTGCTGCCTGTGTGCACAGCCAGATACACTCCCTGCCCCATGTCCTTACAGTTCACAACACTTCTGTATCCTTTATCTTCGGGATAACAAGGGCCTACAAACAAGATTTCCTGGGGTAAACTGCCTTCTGCACCTCTTCAGAGTACCTTGTGTTGGCCCCTCCAAAAGCCCAGCCCCAGCCTATACCAGTGCAATCCAATTTTGCAATTGCAATGCCCCATTTTGAGGATGGTGAATCCAAGGCATGAAAAGGTAAAGGTCTTCAGCCCTGATGAGAAACATGAGTCTTTAAAATATGCTTTCTGCTAGAAGCACACAATCAACAACATTTTGGGTCTCAAGATCTGTGGATCCAGTAAGAAGCTGCCCCAGGAACTCATTCAGAATCATAACCAAGGCAATGCTCTGCTCTTTCACAAAGGCACCGAGCTCTGAACCCCTCAAAGGGCTCAACAACCCTCAACAACTGCAATGTCTTTAATCCATGACCAAATCCAGATCAAAATTAAGCAAACAGCTGCTGCTTGGTACAACAGAGAGACCAAGCCCCAGCCCAGGAAGCAGCCCTGCTCCTGTTTCTGCAGGTCCACAAGGCTGATTAAAAAATCAGCAGTTTAGGGCTTTTACGTCTCTGCAGAGAGATATCTGATGCATTCAGGTAGCAACGTGTATGTGCCACCTCCAGGGAATTTATTTTCCCCCCATTTGCCAAGATAAACAGCATACCAAGCATGAAGGGGGGAGGAGAAAAGGCTGATTTAAGTGATTTCACTTTGCAATTTTCTGTGTTCTTTTTAAGTCGCTTATCCATTTCAGTGCTCAATATTCGGCTCTTTCCCTAATTAGAAAATCGCTAATCTGCTCTGTAAAATGTAAAAGTGAGTCTTGCTTACGTGCACTGCTTGGAATATGCAAGCGTGTTGGCTTTTGTGTTGCTTTCATGCTCTTTTTAAAAAGCTTCTGGTGTCTCCAGCTGGCATCACTTGCTCCTGTTGATCCCTCCCCCAGTCCATGCTCACCTCATGTGCAGAGCAGTCCTCTGCATACCTAGTGCCTCCAAGAAATTATTCCTGCTCTGTTCCCAGTACACACATTCAATCCTTGGCACCCCTTTAAGAAACATCTTTTAAGTATCATCCCTTTCTCTGCCTGGGAGACACCTCCCAACCAGAACAGGATAGCCACTGCACACCACATCCCCAACACCAGCACCCCAGAAACCCTGGGCAGGGACAAGGGACAGTTATGAGGGTGGAAGCTCAAGGAAAGGGAATTTTCCAATCAGACCAGCTGATTGCTAAGGATTCAACAGCAGCATTGAATTAGCCTGCTGTTACATTCACAAGACCATGTCTGGTGCCAGGGGGCAGTGAGAGTGGGGCTGCTCTATGTAGGGGACAAGCCAGGAACTATGGGTGACCACAGGACAGCCTTCATTGACCCAGCACAGCCCCATCAAGTCTAAGCAGGGCTGGGAGGTGACAGGTCCCACAGAGAGCCCCGCACAAAGCAAGGTGACAAGTCAGGGCCAAGGTCCACCCACTGAACTCAGTCAAGAGCAAGAAGAGAGAGACAGAACTGTACACTACCTGCAGCGTAAGTCCAAAGTCCATCCAGGAGATGGGGTTAGAGGCCAAACTACCTGCAATGTCACACCAAGGTCCATCTAGGAGGCCCAGCCAGAAGCACCGCTCCAGCGAGGACTTGTAATGTGGGTCTGGGGTCCACCCAGGGAGCCAGCACAGCATGAACCAGGACTAGGGGCAGGCACACTTCTACAATGGTTCAGGAAAGCACATGGACCTGAGCTCAAATGAAGCTCCTGAGGCTGAGGCAGTCGATATGGATATGGGTCCAGGTGAGGCTAGGTAAGGCAAGTGAGGCCCATTAGGGGCCCTCACAGCTCGTCATCATCCACCACCTCCCCACCTTGTGTTCCACTGCTGGAGATTCCAGCCTGAGTAAGCAGCAGTGGACAGCTGGATAATTCAATCTACAATGGAGAGCAGACCAGACTGAGCAGCTCCTAGCTCAGCACTGCCCCGTGCATCAGGAATTCAATGCCTGCTCCAAGGTATAAATCCAACTGTCCTGAAGGTCAGCAGCTGGTGGCCTTAGACAGCAGTATCTAGCCTGGGTGATTCATCACTACCCTTTTGTAGAAGAAATTCCATTAAGCAGGCACTAATGTAAGCCCAGAGGGTGAGGGGATGGTCATTAGCAACTCACCCCAAGCAGGCAGCACAGAGATCAGGCTCCTCTGCAACAAGTGAGTGCACTTGCAGAATGTGACTGCTCCCCAGGAACATACCTGGTCCTCCTGGGCAGAACTGGCAGCACACCACTCTCCCCCCCCCCCCCCNATCTGCAACACTGCTCAGCCAGCAGTTGACATTGTACTAAGGAAAAAAAACAACCCACCCACACAGTGCATAACCGGCAATCAGAGGAATAAAAGAAATCAGGAGCAGCTGGCTTGTAGTGCTCCAAGCCTCACCTCTAGCAAGGCACTCACTACCTCAGAGAAACGCCCCAGGAACCTCCTGGCTAGCAGTGTACTACAAACACTGCCTGCTTTAAGTATCATCATCCTTTCCCCTCCTCTGTCTCTCCTATTTTAAGGACAATTTTTAATCACTAGCTTACCAGGACAAGAAAGATCTCTTGCCTAGGTACCTACACAGCACAGAAATGTAATTAAAGATGGCCAGGCACTGTCCTCACCAGGACACTTGTACACTGCTCACCCCAGACAGCCTACTCCTCAGCCTTTGCACCTTTTTCTCAAGTGCTGTTATCGTGGTCTGTCACACTTTGCTACCTGTACATTAATGACAGCAACCACTTGCCCTGCTCCAGTGTCCTGCTGTCAGTAGCTGCTCTTTACACTGTACTTCTTCAGCTTTTTAAACTCATTTTCTCAGGGCTCTTGCACCCAAACCTCACCCCATGCTTCAGGATCCATCCCAGAGCTCTTGCTCACACCTTTTCTCCTATGGCTCTGACCAAGGGCAGCATTACTTCATCTTGCTGTTTTAGATAGAGCTCTGTAGATAGCTCTGATGCACCTGCTGCTGAACCTCTATAGATACCTGCTAGAGCCATGCCAACTGCCATGTACCCAACACACCCATCATCTTGTCCATGACACGTGCTAGCTGTGTCTGTCCTACATGAACAGAACCAAAATAAGAGGAAGAAATTGTGTAGGTATAACTAGCAACAGAACATGTAAATAACTTGAAGCCCTCAAATGATACCATTTTCCAGGGCTGCTATTTGCTCACAAGCTTTTCACCACCAACTGCTTTTCTAGGAAGAAGAGTACAACTTAAATGGCAATTAAATAGTCATCCATCCTGCCTTTGTTCCTGAAGGATCTCCAGCAACATTATGGGGAAAAAGACAGGGAAAGTTAATCCAAGGCTGATGTACAGATCTTGCAGCTACATGGACAGTTTTCCACGACTCCTCTCCTGCCCAGATTGCTCGCAGGAGAGGAACACAGCTGCTATCATAAAGCTTTCCAGCCAAACTGCACTGCTTCATTATAGTTTGTCACCTGCTCAGGGAAATCACTTGTCACAAAAATTTTCTTTTCCACTTAATGACTTCAAACTTAATTTGAGGGTTGGCTCAGTGGACTACAGCTGAAATGCCTTTGAGCTGGACTGTACGCTCTCCCTGGTTACAAGCCGAGGGCTGGATGGATGATGAGGACATCTTTCACTCAGGATGCAGAGCTGTCATCAGCTTGGCGTAATTAAAGGCCTGACTCAGCAAGGCACACCAACCCCATTGACTGCAAGCCCACACTTACTATTTAGTAAGGATGAAAACAGTTGAAATGGGACTGGTCAGGAATGAGAGGTCATGACAATGATCTGGAGACCAAGGCAGAGGAAGGGGCACACCATTTAGCCAGACGTGAGACATTTACACAACAGTGTAAGTGGTGTTGGTGGGGCCAGGATCAGCCCAAAGTTCTTGTAGAAATTGCCCTAAAATGTAGGATTTCCTCAGCAGAATGCAAAGGGAGCTAATTGTCTCAGACTGATATTCCGACCTGCGCAACACTTCATCACTGGTGAAGCACAGGCACAGCTTGTACTGCCACCACACACTCAGATTGGTACAAGATAGCATCAGCAGGCAGGCCAGGCCAACACTTCTAGTCATTGTAACTACAGAGATAATGCAAATACTGCTCTTGAGAAAAGTCACAAATGGGAAAAAAATGCTTTGTGCAATGAGGAAAACAGAGGCTCAGAGAAGTTAAGTGTCTGTCTTACAGTCACCAAGCAAATTTCAGAGACAAAACCAGAATTCAGAGCACCCAGTGCCCTTCTTTCCACCCCACATTGCCTTTCTAACATTTCATACTACAAACACGAAGCCAAAGTCTCCCTACCATAGGTTTGATGTAAAATTATTTCTACCAACTAGAACTGCAAAAAAGGATTAGCAACCTGGGTTGGTCTAGAATGATCTGTCAAAATTCTGCACGTGAATGATGTTAAAGGTAAGCATAAGGTCAGTGAACACAGAGCCCCACATTCCCAGTAAAATTATAGGTCTTGTGTTTCAATGGAGAAGAAGCAAAATCATTGCTAAGACTGCAGCAAAGCCAGAAATTATTTATCTAGTTTGCAGTGTTCCTAAGTAGCTGCACAGAGTATATTAGGTAAAGTTGAACATACATCTTGTTACTTTAGCAGCCCAACGATGGCAATCACACCTCTTCTAAAAGCAGAATACATTGAACAGACAACTAATGGATCAGCTTAAGAATCTTCTCACCAGGGCACTTCCTTCCTTGCAGCTGGGACAGCCACTCCATCCCCTCCATGCAGGTCCTGGGCAGGAGGACACCCTGGCACAGGGTGCCTCTAAAATCCATGTTTGGTGCTCCCAGGTAGCAGGGCGAGGTCAGCCCCTGCTTGATTTGGCTCAGCAGCCAGCAGACTGAACGTGTTGTCAGGAGAGAGCAGCTCCAGTTAGCACATTAGCAGAACTGCCAAGAATTGAAAGCTCAATGTAACCAGCTAAGTACTTAAGATTTGCTCCAGTGGCTGCTGGAGTAAACCCTGCAAAAGCCACAGATAACACAATGTGCCTTCTTAGCAATGTAGACAATACCTACAGTTGGCAATCCTGCCCCACACTAACACCAACCTAAACAGTGCTATACAGAAGCATCAGTCCAGGTGCTGAAAGCAGCCCCATACTGGAAACAAGCTAAAAAAGGCACTGTGCTAACAGAGAGAGCATCAAATCCTGCTCCAGGGTTAGCTGCACCTCAGCGACCTCATCCCTGCATTGTCCCGCTTCACACAACACTGAGCTGTCTCTACTCGGGCAGGCACCAAAGCACTCCAGAGCACTGCTTCACCTCTTGGACCCAGCCTCAGCAGTGCTCTCCAGGAGCCAGATCACATGCATCCTCCTCCTCATCACCCCTCTCCATCCAGAAACCCAGTGAAGATTTAAGAGAAAGGGAATTTTATAAAACACTTCATCATCAAGAGTTAAACATACTTTTTCCAGCCAAACACAAGGCAAGCAGAGGGGACAGTGTTCACTGTGATGTGTGGCTACAAATTGAGATTCTTCCTTCAGAGGAAGATATGGTGGTCTGGTGGTTTCAGCTGGGGTTTTCTTTAACCCCTGTAACACAGACTTATTTCTACTCCTCTCTCCACAATAGTCTTTAACTTACTAGCAACCCCACTACATTAGTTACACAAGTAACCAGTTCCCTTCTAATTGGTTTGTAAGACAGCAGGTCTCCATCTTTAAAGGCTGATTAATTGCCACGCTGTCCAACGCAAGGCTGTGACTCACTTGTCTCTGTAGAGATTTAGCAGTGAGGCCTGAGGCTTCCATGTAAAAGAAGGGATTAACACCAAAAAAACCCCCCACTTGACTTGCCATCCAGCCAAAATTACACCAGCCAGAAGCCTCTCCTTGTAACCTTCCCACCACCTCTACTCTGCAAAAGTTAGGGAAAATAAATATACTCCCATTTTTAAGGCAAGTTTCAATCTTCATCAGGGAGATAAGGCTCATTTAGGTTTTAATTTTTCATTTACCTCCAGGTTAAATCCAGGCAGGGAGCCTGATGCTGAAATGAATTGAAACAACTGTTTCAACACAATGCAGCTCCTTTCCCAAAACTCTTCAATCTCCCCACCCACTGCCAAGAAAAAACTGGACAAGAACAGAGAGATTAAACAGAAACAAAAGTTGGAGTCAGCACAAGGCTGTGTTAGTGCAGGCTTGGCTTTCTGTTGTCATTTTGCTGTTTGTTGTCTGCAGTCCTTTTAAGGTGGCTGCAGCTTGCAGCCAGCATAATCCTGATTTTGTAAGGGTTTGGTTTTTTTCCTCCCCTCTTCCTTTTTTCACACTGCCAGCAATTGATTCCATTTAACATTTTCATTCCTCTGCCCGCTGTAAATAACCACTTGGCAGTTGAATTTCTCAAGTAGAACAGGCAGCGGCTGCTTACTCTCTTCCTGGCAGCTGGGGGGGAATCTGGCAAGCACTAAAGCAAGAAGCTGTTTCAAGTAGCTTTGAAATGTGCAGGAGATTACATGGGTAGTACTTGGAGTGGAAGAAGTCAGAATATGGAAAGGCCGAGAACTTCTTTTCAAGACGCCTCCTGAACTTGGTGACTGAAAGACTAATTCACTGGTTAGAGATGAGTATTCCTCTCCCAGTTCATGGCCCTATATAGACACAGATGCCAGCAGAGAAGGGTACCAGGCTGCTGGTTGTTGCCAGTAATCTGACAGCACATTACTGCACTTAAATCAGCACACAGGGTACAACTCAAGAAGACAACCCAACCTGCCATCTCTGTGTGCTCTACAAAACACGTGCTCACTGCCATGCTCTGCTGTGCACATCAGCAGACTGGGATACAGCATTGATGTTTGCCACACCAGTCCTACCTTCCTCCTGCAGGCCCAGCACTGGGTACTGGATTCCCATAAAGTTCAGCCAGACAAGATATCTGTGACCTGTAACAACCTCCCTGCCATAACAGTAGTACCCTGTCCTCTCCTGCTGGCTGGGTTGGGCGAAGCATTTCTACCCTGTCAGGAGATCTGAAGACCTGCATTGCAAAGAACTTCACATTACCGCCCAGTTTATCAGGCAAAAATTCTGTTTTAGCTCATAATCCCAAGAAATCTCTGACCTCACAAGAGCTGGACAAACTTAGGGCTAGAGCAAACTTCACTGTAAGTCAGTCTATGCATCAGATTAATAGAGGAGTCACACAATGACAACTGACATCAGACAAGCTTCCCAGTTTCATCTTAGCCATGTCAGCACAGTATTTATTTAAGTTCTTTAGGCTTCAAACAGTTTATTTGTGTTTTATATGAGCTTAGGGAGGGAGAGGGAGACAGAGAGGGAAGGTGCTGTCCCACAATTTTCATGCTGCCCCCAAATACAGGAGCTCCCAGAATAAGGCTTCACTGTCATCCAAGAGAAGCAGAGCTGAGCACTCCACAGCCAGTACGATCAAGCAAGGGAATGGGTATTTACCACCCTGAATGGCTGTGTGCATAGCTAAATGAGTGCAAAGTATTAATAATGATTAATTTGTGAGGGTTGCTTTTTAGCTTTTGTTCAGAAAAAGTCAGCATATTCTAAGCAGTCATTAACAATACCAACAAGCAGAGCTCATACCACAGACTACATGGCCTAATTCCACCCTGCTTTTCTGATGCTGCAAAAAAGCTGCAGTAAAAGATACCGGCAGTGACAGGATCCTGGCATACACCGGCCCTCATCTCACATTCCTCAGCCAGAGCTGCTCACTCCTCCTCAGCTCCCTGCCCCTCCAACCCATGCTGAGAGCTACAGTGACCATCTCTGAAAACGCCCCTGCTGAACTTGTACAGGCAGACTGGAGAAGGGATGACAAAACAGAAGCTGGCAGCCCCATAGAGCAAAGCCCAGCAGTAGGTTCACCTTTCCCTTCCCCTCTGCAACCCACCACAAGCAGAGGGGCTCAATGAGGAGGATGGTGAGGATGGCAGGAGGAAAAGGCAGGAGCTGGGCAGCAGCTGCATTGTTAACATGGCGACGCAGCTAGTCTCCTTGCTCTGAAAAAGCACTCATAAAGGGCATGGGCACACAACGGATACAAGGAGAGGCTCTTCAGGAGTACTTTGAGGGGCAGGTTCAGTCTAATCCATAGCTACATAGCAGGACAAGGCTTGCTTCTCCCTCAAAAATACACTGGGGACACCAAGGGATGCAGAAGGAACTCAGTCAATGTCCTGGTCAGATGTTGGATGATGGCTCAGCCCTTGACATTAGCCTGCCACAGGGCAGGAGAGCTGGTGTCACCCTCTCACTGCCCCCATTCACATCTGCTTGCAGAAGGGTATGAAAATGGCAACCTTAATCCCTCAACAATTCAGAGCCCGCTGTGCTACATAGGAAGACAGGAAGGGCTAATCCCTGCCTCACAACTTGCAACACTAAGTACATTAGAGGCTGTTTTCCTATTCTTCTTTTTTATTATATTTATTTTAGCAACTGTGCTTCACCCCTTCTTTTCCCCCAGCAGACAAACAGTGGAGTAGAGCAAGCATGAATAATTCTCATCCCATTTTATTTTATTTCTCTGTGGCATTCCTCTGTTTGCTTTGGAGAGGAGGGGGTTGTTGGAGCATGTGTATTGCTTTGCAATTACAAATTAGCTTTTAAAATGAAGTGTGCTGCAAGAGGCCTGATATGCCATGTGCAAGCTCACTCACTACTCAGCCTCTGATGAGAGAAGAGGCAAAAAAAAACCCTAGCCCACAAACAACTGCTTTGGTGCTTCTCACAAGGCTGGTCTGAGTAGAGAGCTCTGCACTAGAGCCTGAACAGGACACAGAGAGGTCACAAGTCACAGGCTCCTCCTGGGAGTTTGGTTCCCACAGCCAAAGAAGATTTTTTCAGAGTAAATGGAAGCACTTGGCAGCAGGAATGAAGTCAAAGCACAGCTCTGCTCAGGCTTCAGGGAAGCTCTGAGTGGAGAGGAGGAGACATGGAAAGGGAATCCTCCTCTCCCATTGAATAGGGCCAGCTTTCCCTGGACCCCCAAATCAAGATCCCCCTGCCAGCAGCGCTTTCTGTCCAGGGGAGCTCCTACTGAGCTGAATTTTACAAGCAGCAGCATACAAGGGCTTGATACTGAAGAGACCTGCCATTTCCCTCCTCTCTGCCATGAAAATCCTCAACAGCTGTAACAGCAAAGCCAGGCCTCAAAGGGTTTCTGCACTGTGGGTCACCACTACACTGAAGATATCTAGGTCTGCTCTGGATCTGACACCTCAGAGGCAGCTGCTGATAGGAAACACAACTCCAAGAGCAGTTCTGCCAAGGCAATTCAATATGCCTTTAGTTTGCCCACCGATTCAGGGAACTGGCAACTGCACGTGAAGACTGGAACCACCTTTCCTGATGTCTGTTATTAGCAAGCCGAGTGACTCCTTTATTGTTGACAAATATTCAATTGCAGACAAGCAGTAGCCATGTCCCAGCCCCTCTTCTTCACCACCTGCAATTGTTGCAGCAGCTAGTCAAAGGAGCATAAACGGTACATGTTCTCACCAAATGCTATCAGATATTCTGCACAAAAGGAAAAGTTGACAAATGATCAAATGGGGTTGCATCTACAGTCTGCTGCTCACACATAACTGACAAACAGAACACAAATGGTGACATTCCCTCTCTGAATTAAAAGGCAGTCCAAGAGCAGCCATTCAGCTCAATAACTGTAATAAAAAGAACATATCCCAAAAAAACAACAGAACTAAACCTCTTTGGTTTTTACTTCCAGAGCTCTCAGTCCAGAAGCCACTCCTCAGAGCTGGATGAACGTGGAGAGCTTGCTCAGATGCCCACTGTGAACCTTTTGGTACCACTTTGGGGTTTCCCTAGAGCTGGTGTTTTTTTAGACACATGAACTTTTACAGTTTCTGGTTTAGGAAATGTGCAAGAATTTACTTGAAACATTTTAGAAAGAGTTCCCAAGTCCTCCTTCCCCAGTCCTGACCACTTTGCCATGTCCCTTCCTCCTTCATTTCACTGGTCTCTGTCCAACTCATCCAACCACTAAAGAACATATTCTCTAGCAGTAATCTGCCATCCATGGCCTTGTGCTGCTGATGTGCTCTCCTCCATCCCTCACCTGTGAAGGACTTCGTTCAGACCAGCAGGAACCAATATTTTCCTCCACATCCACGTCTTCTGCCCAGCAATTGGGTGCATTTTTAAGGCCTCTGTCGACTTCCCCCTGTCCTTTTTACTGCTGCCAAACATTTTCTTACAGCTGCTAAATCATGATCCTTCAAACATCTAGATTTCTGTTTAAGAAAATAATCCTCATGTTTTATAAAATACTGGCAGAGTTCTTCCCTCTGTCCTTCATTAAGCCTTTTTGTTTCCCATGACATGTCCCTCATGCAGGCTGTAGTAGCAGCAGCATGCAAGTTCGATGTAGGAAGAATAAAAAGCTACCTTGAGATTCACTGCATATTAAAATTAACAGCCACTGCAGTCAAATGCTGTCTCTCTCTCTCCAATCTCATTACATATGGCTTGTAACATAAAGCAGGATCCACTTCACAGTATTTCATAGAAAGATCCACAAGGAAATACAGAAAAGGCATATAGATGTCAGAGTTTGCTTGAGCAAAGACCAAGAACATGAGGGGAAGGAAAGGAGCCAGATGACCAGGGAGACACTAACCATTCACAGGCTTTTGTGCACGGAGCAGGCTGCACCTCTCTCACTGCCTCTGCCTACTGAGAGGACCACTTGGTCACAAGGACAATGTGCGCGGAGCTCAGCTCTAGGCATTCTACTCTAAATCCAAGAACAAAATAGTGAAAAGTAAAGACAAAATAAATGAAGACATTCTAAGCCTAGAGCAAACCAAGCAGGCCACAGGCTCTCTCATCTTAGTCACGCAAAAAATGTCCTAGTTTGTCCTGGTCGTCTGTGGTTAATTGAGCTCCTAAGGGTTTCATGACCTTGTTTCCTGAGACACAGCCCACAGCTCTGCCCTTCCTGGGCAATCCCTCTGCATGTGGAACGTGTGCCTGCCAACCCCAGCTTCCCAGGTGGCACAAGCAGCCATAGAATCATAGAATCAACTGGGTTGGAAGAGACCTCCAAGATCATCAGGTCCAACCCTTGATCCAACACCACTATGATTACTAGATCATGGCACTAAGTGCCACATCCAATCTCATCTTTAAAGCCTCCAGGGATGGCAAATCCACCACCTACCTGGGCAGGCCATTCCAATGCCTGATAACTCCCTCTGTAAAAAACTTCCTAGTATCTAACCTAAACCTCCCCTGGCAGAGCTTAAGCCCATGCCCTCTTGTCCTACTGCTGGTTGCCTGAGAGAAGAGACCAACCCTCACCCAGCTACAACCTCCTTTTAGGTAGCTGTAGAGAGTGATGAGGTCACCCGTGAGCCTCCTCTTCTCCAGGCTAAACAACCTCACCTTCTTCAGCCTCTCCTCACAGCACTTGTTCTCAAGTCCCTTCACCACCCTTGTTGCTCTTCTCCGGACCTGGTCCAGCACCTCAATATCCTTCCTGAACATGAGGGGCCCAGAACTGGACACAATACTCAAGGTGTGGCCTCACCAGTGCTGAGTATAGGGGAAGAAATCACCTCCCTTGGTCCTGCTGGCCACACTGTTCTTGATACAGGCCAGGATGCCATTGGCCTTCTTGGCCACCTGGGCACACTGCTAGCTCATGTTCAGCTTCCTGTTGATCCAGACTCCCAGATCCCTTTCTCCCTGGCTGCTTTCCAGCCACTCTGTCCCCAGCCTGCAGCGCTGCATGGGGTTGTTGTGGCCAAAGTGCAGTACCCAGCACTTGGCCTTGTTGAACCTCATCCCGTTGGAATCAGCCCATCTTTCCAGCCTGCCCAGGTCCCTTTGCAGAGCACCCTCCTGCCTTCCAGCAGATTGACACTCCCCCCAACTTGGTGTCATCTGCAAATTTGCTAATCCATGCTAATCCCATCATCTAAAAAGATAATTTATTTTCATAAAATGTAATAAAATGCAGAGCTAAGGAGGCTGCAGAGCAAGGCACCCTGGAGAAGAGTCACAGATGTGGGAGCATCTTGTGTCCGAGCCCCCCCTGCCCTGTGCCTACAAGTAGCTCCCTACCATGCTCTCCTTCCCATCCAAGCACAATCTTTCTACCCAGCAAATTGCAGTCACCACCTTTTCTTTGGTGGTGACTCCTTTGAGAAAGGAAGGGTGGTTTCTGCCTCAAAGCACACCCAGCTGGCTTGTCCCATCTATCCAGGCCAATTGAGTTTGCTAGACATTCAGCAGCCCAATGCTTCTCAGAGAAAAAGTGGTGCTGTCAAGAATTGCAACAAGGGAAATTGCTCTGGTAGAAAAACCCAGCAGCACACAAAGCCAAGCTGAAAGTAAGAGGAACCTAAATGAGAAACTGGTGAGCTCTGGGAAAAAAGCTTTCACCTCCATTTTTCCACCGAAAATCCCTTCCAGCGAGAAACCTGTTAGCAAGACCTCCTTGTGATTTGGCTCACAGGAGGATGAAACTGGGGGAACAGACACAGGGGCAAGCCACAGGGTATGTGCCTCAATCTGTTCTCAAAAATCATTTTGCAAATCCAGTTACAACCATGAACTAAGAGTAGAGACTTTATCCATGTAGAACTGGACTGAGTACACGAGCTCCCTGGACAGCCCCTTCATCACACCTGACCTCTGCAGGTAGATGCACCCAGGGGTACAGCCAGATATGTGTTATTCCTCACAGTCATTCCCAAAAAATCACCATCCCCTTTAATCCTCGGCAGCCATGTCTCCTCCCAGTAGCCTGTTTCCTTGAGAAACACATGGAGCTGAAAATGTCCAGTGCACCCTCCAGCATCATCAAGTGCTCTAAGCACAGAAAGGGCACAGACAGAAATGGCATTCATCAGGCTGGTAGACACAGCACCATTTCACTGGGTAGCTGGATGTGGTTGACTTGGATTCGCTCTCTCCCAGGAAATGATTGTGATTGTCAGAGGAGATTGGTATATGATTATTAATAACAACACCACAAGGAAAAATAGAAGGCAATCAGCTGAGCAGGGCTGGGAGAGGAAGCAGGGAGGGTTTGCAGTGTTAGCGCTGGATTCTGCTCAAGGGCCAGCAGGCTGCAAGTACCTTGCTACATGTATTCAGCTGTAATGCAACTTCATTTTGCCTTTCCAATGAACAAATTCCCCAGATGCCAAGCAGAGCAAGTTAATAAACAAGAGCAGCAGCAAGGAATAAAGAAGAGATCAGACTTGAACAAGCGATTTGCAGAGAGCAAGCAGTAGAGAACTAAAACTGGTGGAAGTTGCCTCAAGAGCAGTGTTCTTACACCAAAACTGGCCATAAGAGAGCACACGAAATGGTCAAAAGGAGCTCAGAGTTAGACTTCGGGGCACCCATCTATTGCTTCCATAAAAAGAAAACACACATGCAGTCTCATTAGGCCTCTAAATGCCAAAAGAGCTAAGTTTTTAGAGGGGTTTCCAGTGCATGCATGAGACAAGAATGCACAGTTCACAGTTGTAAATGGACAGACAGGAGACAGAGGTGCTTTGGCTTCTCTGCTCACTCAAGCACCCAGGCAGAGGCCCTGGGGTCCTCTGCAGCCTCCAGCTTGTAGCCATTCATTCCCTCAGAACCATTCATCACCTGCTTATCTCTCAAAGAAACAGACAGGTCTCTCCCTGCGGGGCTATTGCAGCAGCACACCAGCCCGTACCACACTCACCTCTCACCCTCCCTCAGCCCCAACACCAGTCCTATCCTGCATACAGAGGTGCTCAGACAGGGGGCTTACAGCAAAAGGTGGCAATGTGCAGCATGCACCAAGACTCAGCTCAATGTCTTCAGCCCAAACCCATCCTCTTTTCCCAACTAAACACCTCCATGACTTGACATCAGCAATAGAATTTTGATTTTATGCTGTGTTTGAGAGAGAACACATTCCTATAACAGCAGATAAGCCCACGACAATTCAAATGAAACCCTTTTCCAAATGGAAGTGAGCTTCTCTCTTCTGCTCCTCTCATAGTGGAGGAGTGGCTGCAAGGGAGGAAGAAGAGGAGGAGAACGAGGAAGGCAGCTCAATCTGTGCTGCCTTACAGCCTCCCTGGGGGAGGGAGGCAGGCTGCCAGGGAGGGGGCACAGGTCTTCAGCCTGTAACTGTGCAAACACTAATACTGCAAAAACTAATTTTACAGAGTTCCACTCTGTGGACTCCTCTTTGTCCCAGGATTCCTCAGCCTGGGAGATTAGCAGTTTAGAGATGGAGAAAAAAGAAGTTATTTTAAAATGCAGCATAAACTTGCTCAGACTCAATGAGCATGTCTGTTTGGGAGGGTAGGGACAGGCACAGGAAGGAGGGCTCAAATAAATGAGAAATAATTGAAGACTAGGAAGAAGAAAGACCATATCTGCCACTCTAGAAAGCTCAATATGCGCTTTCATTTTCATTCTTGTCTTCAAGCCTCTTTGCAGCTTACTTTCTACCCTTTCCAAGTTTTCCCTGATCTCCAAACAATATTCCTGTCTCTGGCTGTGTTTAACTCCCTATTCACCAACCTCCAACTGTACTGCATATTTGCTACCACACCAAGCTCTCTGATAGTTTTCTTGAGCCCAATCACTGGGATAAGACCACCCATCCTGCACAAAAAAAACCCCCTGCAGTAAGCACGTCATCTTCTGCAGGTTCCTCCAGTCCCCACCACCAACCCCATAAGCACCTACTAGGACCCCGCAGGCATCCTCACCTTTCCATCTCCAGCATATTTATCCTTGCAACACATTGGACAGAGATGGAGGGAAATGCTGTGGGAGCAAGACCGCAAGTTAAAAACCACAGCTCCCTGAAGGAGGCCACATTTGCTGCCCCACACCTGAGCTCTCCAGACATAACAAAACCTTAGGACTGCAGCACATTTGGAGCTCGAATTCCTCTTGCAAATGAATACCACAAGTGCTGACAGCAGCTCACACCAATCCAGCCTGCACAAGCTAGGCTGTGCCCCCCATATGAACACACTTGCAGCAAGGAAAAGACAACAGAAATGGCATCAGCAGGAGTTCATTACACTTGTTTATCTTCATTTTGCCTGTAACAGATGAACAGCATAATGGCTTTGGCTTTCCTGGATGCTACAAACCCAGAAACATCCTAATGTAAAATAAATGTATTTACAGGGAGACATCAAAACAGCCCAAGACAACTCAAAGTAATGTGCCTGCATTGGGAAGGAATGCTTTTATTTCCTCGCCCCTCCATGGCCTTCGAGCAGATCACGCAGCGGAGAGAGATAAATATTTTAAATAGCGACACTTCAGCGACGCTCGGTTGTGCAAGATAGGGAATAATTAGAAAATAAATTACTTTTTTTTTTAGCATGGCAATTCCAAATATTGAATGAATTAGATTACTTGACAAACTCTAGACCCATTTCAATATCGAGGGTGCTATCCGAGGAGATACAGGGAACCTGGCCTTCAAAAAGAAGCCAAAACCCAAATAAATGCAGCTTAGAGAAAGTGTTTAAGATCTGCCTGGCAACCTCCATAAATCTAAAAGATGGAAAGTTTCTTCTGGCCTCACACCAACAGTTTGGTCTAAAAATAGGTTGATCTTCCCGAGAGCAAAGGAGTCATCATCAACACACCACACTGACTGCACGCACGTACTCAACCACACACCGCAGCCCCGGGCAGGCACAGCCACACTAGTGCACAAAGACTGTTGAACTCATTAATTAATAGCCAAATTCCCAACCTTAATGGAAGTTCATGGTGTTGTCAGCCAACCTGCTGCACTGAGCAAGGAGAGCTGGCATGATTACTTAGAACAGTCTCTCCTTGCTTCATTTTTTGGAAGACCATTTGCGTAGATGCAAATGTGTTTTCCCCCAATCCTGATTAATTATACAAATGTATGGCTATACAGGTTGTGATGAATATGCACACACACACTTTATTGTTGTGCTGACAGAGTATATTGCTTGTTTGGGGAAAATAGTGAGATTTTTTTCAGTTGTTCCAGTAAAGAGGATTATATAATCTCTCCTCCCTTGTCCCCTCTATCTTTGTCTGATTTCTGATTTCACTTGCTGGATGGTTTTATACCTGATTTACACAGACATATGGAGACAGTCATGTATAAACTTCTGAAAACCATGGATAAGATGCTTCTAGAGAAAAGCCATTCCAATACAGGAAAGCAGTGTATTAGTCTGTGCAGAGCTATGTCTTCTCAATGTCACTGTGTGGGCTATGCAAAACAAACACAGACCTGCCTCCCATGCAGGCACATACCCCAGACATTGCTGGTTAATTTAAGTTAATTGCTTAAGGACCTGCTGAAAAAAAAAGCTATAAAGTCAGGGATGATTTACCCACCAGAAGCTTTCAGTTACAATAAATATATGTTAAGATAGAGCTAAGAAGGAAGAGTACTTACCAATTTAAACATGAGAAAACCCCTACAAATCCTAAGGAGCTGTCACTAGTCCCCAGAAGAGTATTACAAAGCAGAGCAAGCATATCAGTAATTTTGGATTAAATATTTAAAAGCAACTGTGCAAGGCCATGCATGACCAAATCTGGATATTTGATGTTTAAACATCATTTAACCATCCAAAAACTAAATTATGTTGTAGTTACATAATGCAAGGCGCTTTTTTTAATACATTGTTTTGAAATATGTTCCTTATCTTGGGTTCTTAAACCTTAATCATGATTGTTATGTTTTTGCTTCATATCATTAAAAGAAATGAGAGTAGGAACTTTCAGGATGAACATAACGAAGAAACAACCACAATTAACTTAAAAAAAATAAAAAACCAACCCTGAACTCTCACATGATTCAATGAATTCTAACAAGAGTAGACAAATGGTACTCGTTTGTGAGAGGGCAGAACTGAGATTCCTTTTTATCCAAGAACTCCTTAGCCAAACAGAATTATACATCATAACTGGCATTCTTAATTGTGCAAGTCCTGGGGTTAGAACTGACTGGTGGAACTGCAGTATTGTTCAGATTGCACTGATGTGTGTTCTGAAACATCATTCACCTTAGCACAGTATTTCCCTGAAGAATAGACTGTGTTTTCAAAATTATTAATAAAAAAAAAGTTATCAAGTAGCCCAAGGAGGAATTTGCAATGCAATATTTGTTAGCACTTTGAAGTTAAGCATCAATCTTAAGCCATTTTAAAAAATGCTTTTAAAGGCAAAGCTACTGACACATAAAAGCTGGGAGAAGTAACAGCAGCATAAAAGCTGAATCTGCAGCTGGTTTGTACCACTAGAGCAGCTGAAGTGAACTCATGAATCTGGCCTTTAATTTGTAATTGATTTTATGACTTTGCAGTGAGCATGGGAACACAGGTCTCTGCGTAGGAGGAGACCAGGGAGAGATCAGTCCTCCAGACCTGACACTTTTGTGTTCTCAGAGCTTCCACTCAACCCTTCAGACCCCAAACCCATGCTGCTGTGGCATGCTGTGGAGCACAGCAGCTCTGCCTTTAGAGATTGTGGGTACATGGTGTACCTGCATCAGCCACAAGTCATCAGAACAAAGGCATTACATGCAAGGTACCCAGAGAAGAGGTCTAATATAACATCAGACCCCACTTTGTGGGTGCTGGGCTACTGACTTAACTTTGTTGTATCTGAGTAATTAGATACAAAAGTTTTTAATAATTTAACCAAAGCATGGTTGCCTCAAACACAGCCTGTACCAAGCTTTCAGTTACAGCTATGGAAAATTTATCTTCATTGACTTCTTGTTGTTATCATTTGGAACACAGAAAAACTAAGACAAATTCCTGAAAGGACCTGATAATTAATAATCAATCTTGATCAGATTTGGTAATAGACTTCCAAAAAATTCCTTTACCCATAGTCCTAAGTACTACATACTTGGATGCTATGCTGTATTTTCACATTAAAAAGACTATGAACCCAGATTTTAAATTAAATACTTCTAATTTCCCATAGTTTTGGTGCAAGGGATCACCATCTGTAGCTGTTGACTAATGCTTTGTATTGAAAGGGTGAAGTCAATGCTGTACAGTTGGTAACCAGAGTGCCAAGAAGGTGTTTATGTATTTATTATTTCTGTAAGTCACCACTAAATTTCAGTCCCTGGTGCTAGACACAGAGTGTACCAGTAAGACACAGTAAGAGAGATGGTTCTACCAACACCTGCCAACCATCACAGGTCTGTCTGAGCTGGTGGTATGCTCTCTTCAGGACACTGAGAAAGCCTGGGAAAAGCTGTTCTGCTTTCTTCTGCTTTAAATGGGCAAGGTATAAATATAGAAGCCTTGGAAAGGTGCCTCGAGTTTGCTGCATTGCAATTGCCATAACAATTGGATTATGATCTTTATTTATCCTCATTGACAAACTAATTGAGTTTGGTCAGCTGAATCTCTTCCTTTCCTAAGGGACAACAGATGGGTGATGCAGCCCCAGGTCTCCCAGGAAAGCAGCAAAGGTCCAGCTCTGGCGACACCCAGCAAGCTCCAGGTCCCCTCCTAGGGCAGTTTGGGCTATCCTGTTGATCCACTACTTGCCAAGCCCCTCTGGCTACAGAAATTACAGCTGTGAGATGCTCTTCAGAAGAGGTAGCAGAACAGATGCAAGAATGATCCCTTTGAACACCATGGACATGACACAGACCAATCCCAAAGGCTATACCCTTCTGCTGAGATGGAGCAAATGAAAGGTCAGAGATAAAGAGAGTCCTCCATCTCTCAGCTAACTCAGTGCCATGGAATTCCTCTGACTGGTCTATCTAGATCTGGGAGAGAAGAGCTCTAGACTGCAAATAATATAAGTTATCTGCCAGTAGAAACACTGGAGCTGCATTTATAATGGATAGGGTGGCACAGGGGTAAAGATGCGTTTGGGGTGGCAGAGGCTGGGGATATTATTCTTAGAGAAAACTTGTTCTGCCATGGTTTAGGATGCCTCAATACTTGACCAAAACTTCTTTAGGTAAATCCAAAGCATGGAAAAAATAAGCTAGAAAAAGCAATGAAGAAGAAGTAATAGTCAAAACAAAATCCTACAGTTTCCTCCAAGAAGTGTTATTCTGTTACGGTATCATCTATAAAGCAAAAGAGATGCAAAAAAAGAAGTAGGAGTAACAAGATTCCGAAAACACCTCCAGACATCTCAAGGCATCAAGATGCCACTTGATAGCAGTTAGTATCAGAACAGAAGAAATCAATTGCAAAAACAAAGGATTTGCTGGGCAAATACACCAAGACCTAATGCAACAAGCTTGAGATTGCAGCTACCATAGCTGAACTTTTAAGTATCTGCTAGACAACAGACATATCTGAACAGGAGCCACCAGTGAGAAACTGAGGATATCGATACCAACGCAACCATTGCTGTACCACTCCTCTCCCTTCCGTTCCCAACGCTACAAATACCATGAGCAGGAACTGCAATTGCAATTTGAAGTACCCTCAGCTCACAGGTGCAATGCTCAGAGAAGGACATTTGAGGGAGAAGACAAACAAAAACCTGCTCTAAGGGGTAAGGGAGAAACTAAGAGGAAAACTACGTATTTAGAAGAGAGTAGATCTGCAACAGATACATATGATAAGACCATGGCAAAACAGAAAGAAAGAAATATGGTAAATATTCCATTGGACATACAAGCAGCCCTTGAGATGCACCAGAACAAATACAGAGGAAGAAATTAGTACATATAGCTAACAGAGATCCACAGTACTAAAAGTATTATAAGAAAGATTACCTTTGTCAAAGCCAACCCCCAGAGACCTTTTTAGGCTAATGTTTGTGCTCAAGAGCTGCTCTTAAGGTCCATAAGAAATAGGGACATCTTTTATTACAGCACCAATTTCACTTCTGCTAGGTCTTTCATGAGAAAAATAACTAAACCTGAGGCAGACCACAACTAGAAGCAGTTTGAGTCTTAAACCCCTATTTAGAAGGAGATTTTAGTGAGTTCACACGGGTGATTTTTCCAAGGTTTGCTGGATCTCTCTGAAGAGGGTTACATGAAGCACACAAAATAGCTGAAGCTAGTAATCTGCCAAAATGTACCTTTCTATGAATACTAGCATAGTAGTACAAAGCCCTGTTGTGCTCAGAGTTTTTCTTTTCAGTTCAGGCTGATTTCTACCTATTGAGTGTCAACTTCAAAACATGAATTACCAAACACTCACAGTATGCTTATTTTTCTTTTGGTTTCCTGTTAAAAATAAGCAAGAGTGTGCAATTTGTCCCTAGATTTTTCTGTGGCAGGTGCTACCAACATTCATCAAATACGAATTCTGAAATCCTCCCTCTGGGAGGGAAGTCCATCAGTGTATTTCTACACCAGAATGATACACAGAAATCAGGAAACTACCCAAGCTCACAAAGCAGGGTCAAGACACAGAGGACCCAAGCACAGATGTCCTGACCAACTCCTTTCTACCCCTATCAAAAAAGTCTTTCTTCCTTTTGCCAGGAAATCAGTTCAAGTTTGTGCCCTATCTGGACTACCCGAAACTTCACGGACCTACTGATCCAGAAATAAATTTTCTATTTGTTATGAAATCCTAAACCAAATGCCATGTGAGGAAAAAAGGTCAAAAATAAAGTGGAATGTGTGATTCCTCCAGATGCAAGTAGCTTACTTGGATAATGGACAGCCCAGAAAGCTCTACGACATTTTGCTGCTACAGAAATGCTCAGATAAATGTTTCTGTCTACCTCATTACAGCAGTAATAGAAAAGTCACTATGTGATTTTTCTCTTCAGTCTACTGCAAGGTTAAGGCTAGCCACAAAGTTTAGACTGGGATGTTGAGGGCTGTTCAGATGGCAAGATTTGTTTTCATGTCAGATTTGGGTTTGAGCACAAGTATTATACACCAGAACAGCAACAGTTCACAATTAATTGGAATTTTTTTCTGTATAATAATTTCCCTTGAAAACAATTTTTGCTTTCTGATGAAACATGTCAACTTGTGCACTAGAACTATCACTGATTCCCATAAAATAATAACCCAGGATGGAATATGGAATTTGCAATTTAAGGGAGTCCTACACTTATTTTAGGCTTTTGTTTTCGTTTTTTAAACTGATCAATGAGCCACTTCTAAATGAAAACCACATCTTGTTAATAAGAAACTCATATTGGAGGAAAAACCCCAACTATTCTACCCCTTGGGATTTTAATATGAATATGCTTCTTTCTTGTGCATGTCCCCCCATCTTTCCCTTGCCCATTTCCAAAAGGATTCATGCACATGCTTGCACTCTGGAAATGCTAAGAGCACATTAAATAGAGAATGGACAACTGTTATCACCATCAATAGCTATATAACCAGTAGTTTTGCTAAACCAGAGTTTCAGTCCCAAAGCATTGCTTTATCACAAGGACCAACAAGTAGTTTTATTATATTCAACACAGAGGTGTTGAATGACTTACCTGCTGGTTTTCCTTTCACTGAAGCACAGCATGTAAAATAGTTCATCTTCTCTCTATTAGTTTACCAGACCAAATTGTCTGAATTCTTACTTGGGCTTTTCCTCATGCTTTATTTTGGACTTGGTCAAGTGACTGCAGGAGATCCTGTGCACAGAGGACTACCATCAAGGCACCAGGAAGAGTTCTTGTGCATATGGCCTTCCAATATTTAAAGGGAACACATAAAAAAGAGGAAGACAGACTTTTGACAGGGGAAGATAGTGGTAGGACAAGGAGGAATGTTTTTAAACTGAAAGAGGGAAGATTTAGATTAGATGTTACGAAGAAATTCTTTACTCAGAGGGTGGTGAGGCACTGGAACAGGTTACCCAGGAAAGTTGTGGATGCCCCATCCCTGGAAGTGTTCAAAGCCCAGGCTGGATGGGGCCCTGGGCAACCTGGTCTAGTGTGTGGCATCCCTGCCTATGGCATGGGGGGTTGGAACTAGATGATCTTTAAAGGTCTCTTCCAACCCATACCATTGTATGATTCTATGATATGGCATAACAGCATAGGCCAGAGTAAACCAGCTGCTGAAATGAAGAGTTCAGCTTTGCCCCTACCACACATTTGAATGTTATTTGCAGATGGATTTTTTTACAGGTTTATTATTCCAAATCACAGAGCAAGCTGCTTTTGCTATTATTTCAGATTATCCATATTGCAGAGTATGGTTCCTCAATACTCATGAACTGAGTGACAAGGCTTTAGAGATAATCTCTGGAGTGCCATGTAAGTCTGCATCTACCACCTAGCTAAAGAAATCTAGCAACAGGAAGCTGACACAGTAGTCTTGCCAAAAGAACTCAACCAACCAACCCTAAGAAAACAAAACAACCCCCCACACGCACACTTCATATGAAGGAAATGCAGGTAGACTCTGGTAAGATCAACCTGTCACTTTATTCAGACAGGTGGAGCTTGTTCAAATAATTGCAGAGACAATACATTCAGTGTTAAGTGTGAAAATGTTGGGGCACCACAAATTCAAGTATCTAACTTCCTCCACTTACAGCACAGCAGTGGCACTTGGGAGAAAGCTCATAGTCAAATAGAAATACAGTATCTGCAGTAAAATACATACAAAATTACCAGGAAAGTAATTGCTTTGGTATAAATGGTCTGCTTCAAAGTTTTCTCTAGCACAGAAGTCCCTTCAAAAAGAACAAGAATAAATTTACTGCATGTGAATTTATTCAAAGCTAGTAGATTCAGTATAATGAAATCCTCCTAAGTAAATATCTGATAAAGAAGCAAATGCTTAGCACTTGACCCCAGGAGCTGGGGTTTCTTGACACATGGCTGTAATGCAAAGCAGCAGGAACCTCGGGACTGCTGCCACACAGGAGCCAAGGAAGAAAAAGCTCAAAAAGGGAGCTGGAAGGCACAAAGGCAGATGGCACAGTTCACAAGTCACACAGGGACTTGGGCAGCCCACATCTTGGTTCCCAAACTGACAGAAGGTATCATTACTACCAGATGTTCTCTGTGGGGGCCTCTGAAAGCCCTCTAACTCACAATCCATGCTGCAGCCTGCCTTTGCCAAGGACCACATGAGACTCTGCATGCACCTAGAATGATAACCCCAGATTTCTTTGTCTTGTTGCCCTAGATGTGAACAGCAGCACACTTCAGGTTTCCCTACACAGTCAGATGCAGCTTTTAAGAACTTTATTAGCCTGTTAAAGAAGAGAGGGAAAGAAGGTGCCATTCAGTTGCATCAAAGGATCTTCACTCCTGTGGCACTTAAATCTTGTCCAGAGCACTGTCTCTCTGTTACCATACATCCCACCAACTCAGGAACCAATAGGCCTTGGTACCCTGCAAGGCTAAGTACTCAGCGTTCAGTAGGCAAAGGATGGGGTTCCCTCTGCCATGGATCCTCTCACATCCCAACTTCATATTGTGTCACGCTCATAAGACTGTTCATACAACAAACACAGCAAAAGTCCTGTTGATTATGGGTGGTAGCTGGGGTGGCAATTCCTGCTCCTGTAGAAGTAACTGAGATGAAAGGCCAAACCCATGGTGAGTACTTCCACTGTACTTATGATGTGTCAAGAAGATGAAATGCAAAAGCTCCCTGAATCCACACTATCTCTGCATACAGTGTGTTGCCTAATTGCTCAGAAAAGCCTCTTGGAGAAGTGTATGGCAGGTTTTCACATGAAAAATGATACCACTCAGTCTTTTCTAGCTAGAAACCACTCAATAGTATCTATCACTACTGATATCTGGGACATAAGCTTTAAAGTAGTTAATCTACAATTTTAGCTAGAGCTAGTTTCCTACAGACATTGATAACCAAAGTGGGTAACTGTTACACCAGAAAGCAGAATCATTAGAGGAGGAAAGAGGTACAGAAGAAACCCATAAAGTAATTCCAGAGAGCAGTGCTGCCACTCCGTGCATCAGCTCTGCTAGCACTCAGGTCACAGTCACTTCTAGAGCAAACCTTCAACCACTCCTGGTCGTATGACCGTACAGACTCTGACTCTCCTACCAAGTGCTGGTACCCATTTATGTCCCTCCATGTGACCTCATACAAGACAGGTGTGATGGAGAAGTCCTACAGCATGGAAGCACCCCTGCCATGGCCCATGTATGCGAGTCTTTACAGTACACAGACCTGCCCAAGTTGCATTTAGGATCGCTGATGAACCCCTCCCCCTCCCCAGCCTCCCACATTACTGGACTTTCAAGGCAATGCTTTTACAAGCTATTATACAAGATACTGCAAGGCTTCTACAAGCTATTCATGAACAATCGCTAAGACAAGGCCCCAGCAGGTCCCAAGCCAGAAAAATAAAGCCTGTGTGCATATCTGTTGGTACAACTGCAGATCACCTTTAGCACTGAGCTCAGCTTCTCAGCTGTGCTAATTAATTGCTTAAGGAGTGCTCACCACCTCACCATGACACAGAGTGAGCAGCCAGCCACACTCCTCCACTCGCTGCCGCAGTCACGCTACCTGATGAAGGACCTACTAAAGCTGGTCTACCCATATGCCCCTCTTACAGACACCACACACCCCTGCTCCCTCTCTGCAAGCAGTAACTGTGAAGAGCCAATTCACAGCAAGACTTCAGCAGCAAATGGTTTTTCTGTCCCCATTGCTTCCCCATCTCTGTCACCTTAGCAATTAGCAGGAGCTTCAATCCATCTGTAAGGTTTCTAACCACACCAACAGTCTTGGGGGTCAGGCTGATTTCTTAGCCTGGTGTTCCACCTCCATTTGGCACCTTCAGCTACTGAGAACACACACAAGGATCTCAGGACCTTGTGACTAACACACAGCTTTCCCAAGATGCATACATACTGAATTCAGAGTGCTCACCCTGCCATACCACTATAAATCTTGTTGTGATGGACAACATGAAAAAAAACCCCAAAAATCTGTTGCAGCAAGGCCCCTGGAGTGGCTGAATACTTAAGTCCATTATATCATTTGTCTGTGAATCTTTTCCCCAGTCCTTTCCAGTGGCTCCAGTACTCTTCCCAGTCCACAAGGCTAGGACCTCTAACAACCCTAATCCTACAGGCTACAAGCATATGGTTTCCCCCTAACAGCATTCCTGGGGATGACCACAGACAGCAAAAGACCCGTAAGATTGCACGGCCCTGCCACACAAGGCATGGACCAGAAATCACCTGCCCCTTTACAGGCTGATAGGTAGACACCTCACGTAGAATTAAAAATATAACTACACCTGGGCAGGAACTAGCTTTTGTTTTAAAACTGCTACTCTCATTTCCAGACTCGCCCTCAAAGCTGAATGAAGTACACTGCTGGTTACTTTTTAAAGGTGAATCAACACTAATTCAACCTTGATAGTAACTTAATGACTCCCATAAGCAAGTCTGCACAGAGCAGAATAGCAGCCTCAAGCCAGTGGCTGACTGAAGGGCATCCACATCACTGCAGGCATAGCCACAGCTGGGACTGTGCAGCACAGCACACCTTTCACACATACAGGTATCTTCTTCTGACAGCAAGCATGGCTGCAGCTTGCATTTGCGTATGTTCTAGAAATGAATCGGATTATAACCCGCATGTTAGGAAGACAGGCCAGACTCCTGGAGGAGTGGGCCTCGCAGATGGTTTCTGCTAGCAGAGTGCTTTCAGTTTGAGGCTTGCATTGAAGGAGTTATATCTCCAGATGCAATGAAAAAAATCCTTCCTTAATACTGTTCTGCAATAGCAGGAAAAGCCTGATTCCTCACTGAGTTGTGTAAGCAGAAAGGCCAAGTCTAGAGGTGCCGGAAAACTGCAATTCCCTACTCTCCTCTGGGATGCTGCAGGTCAAGGTGGAAGTACAATGGCAAGTACATTTGCCCTGATGCTGCATTTGCTCTCTGGGTAAACAGAGGCCATCTACTCCCTGGGCTGTCATTCTGGCATCTTTCATGACCACTAAAATCTTTTTTAAAAGAAAAATGAGGTTTTATTAGAAAGTTAGTGGACAATCCAAATGTCAGAGTGAAAAATCCAGATGAAGGTTAAGCTTTTTTTTTTTTTTTTTTAAATTTTTTTTGCTACAGCTGCACTGGAGGTGAATGAACAGCAGAGCATTTTGATTTCCTGCCTGGTTTCAATAAATGTTGCACTCCCAGGCACCCAAGGGATTGCTGTGGTTTGTCAAAACCAATTAATTTTCTTCCACAGAATGCTTCAGGCACCTCAAAATGTCGTTCAAGAGCTAGCACACATCTAAGGAGGAGGGAAAGCTAGCAATCAATTGCTTCTAGGTCTCCACATCAGGAGCGCAGCCCTCCAAACTTGCCCCAACAGCAGAGGCAAAGCAAGAATGAAGGTGTATAACCTGGTCACAGGAGGGAGTTGAAGGCAGAGCCAAAGAGAAAATGCCATGTGTTACAAACCCTATGAATATAAACAAGAAGCTGCCACTTGTGAAACATGGCAGAAATAAGTTTCCTAAGGGAGAACTGAAAGCTGAAAGTTTGTCTCTCTCCCTTGTACTTCCTAGGATCCATCACTCACTGTTAATGCTAGTAATGAGCCAGAATTGACAAATAGAACAGTTGCTGTTAAGGAAGACGTTTGGAAGATAAGCTCTGAATTCAGGATTCACAGGTTCCCACCCTAGCCTTCCATCAGATTCACTGTGCAGTGTAAGGATTTCCCTCGCTCAAGCCTCAATTTACCTACTCACAGTAGACAGGCTGCAGTGTTTTCATTCTCTTCTGTATTGAGGTGTAAGAGAAAACCTGTTTGGCAGGTGATTTTAATAATCAGCCATGAAATGCACTAGATGTAGGCATGCTATTATCATGCTATGATTTTGTTTTCAATGATCACCAAGTCACAGAGTTTAAGAATATATTGGAGCTATCATATGTACTCAGAATCAGATACATACAGTACTGACGCTATGAACACTCTATGTGTATATCTCATGTCAAATAATTTCCTTTCTACAAAAGGCAGGGATGGAGATGAATGTTTTTCTTGCATGCTAGCACTCTGTAAAAGGGGCAGAAGACAAAAGATAGTTTGAATTTTGAACAGTTTGTCTTGAGTACTGTGGGGTAACAGGAAAACCCCTCCTAGAGGGGTATGCAAGCATTACAGTAAGGCCCAGCCTACTCACAATGCCCAGGGGAACTGGGAATCAAAGCTCCTTTGAAGATCTCAGGTCCCTAAACTCAGGTCCAGTGTCACTCTTGCTGCACTGACAAAAACAGAAACGAAGAATTTCCAAAATTAAAAATGACAGCATGCTGAGCAGTGAAGTGAGCTTTACAGTGCAACAAATCTTTAGAAGAACAAGGAATAAATCTGTCTTTCTTTTTCTGTTCACCAACCACGGTATCTTCAATGACCTACTTGTTTTTAGAAGTAATTCAACATTTGCCATTACAATCTTCTTTGCTCCTCAAGTCACATAAACCCCCTGCTGTCTCCTCCTTCTCTATTTACCTGGCCTTACAGTCACAGCAGGGATCTGAAAATCTGCTCCCTGCCTTCTAGCTACAAGTAAAAGCCTCACTTGGTCATCCAACAGATGATAACTAATGCTACTGCTTAAACAGTCCCTAGAGTGGCTTCTCTGTCACATACAAACATCTAGATCCCACTACCAGTCCAAGACACATCACCCAGGCATTTAGGGAACTGCCCTGATAGAAACAGACATGCCTCTCATTTACAGCAGCTCTTCACATTGGCAAGTCTCATGTTTCATTCAGACAGGGTTTTTCTCAGTGCTCTTACTTGCTACTTAATATTTATACTATAGTCGGTGTTCAGAAAGCATGACACTATTGGTTATGGTAGGTGCTGAACAAACACATACTAAATCTGTCTTGGACGCTTACAGTTGTGAAAGGTCAGTTAGAAAAGGAAAAAAGTCAGTAAAAGCTGAACCCCAGTGAATAACTGAATCACAAGGACCAGACACAAATATAAATCCTAAAAAAAGAAACAGATAAATACTCCAAAATATATCAAACCAAAGAGGAGATGCTCCATATATGTCAGCTGGCATTGATCAGCCCAAGAGCAGAGGGGACAGGAGTATCCATGACCATTTTAGCACCATCTTCCTGCTACATTTCCTCCTCAGCCTGTTTGTCATCCTTTCTCCCTTCATTCCCTCTGCTCTGGATACAATGTCTCAAACTATGAGAAAGTCTGGCTTATCCCTAAGACAAAAAGAAAAGAGTGGAATTTTTCAAGCTCACTATATGCAGTATCATCAAAGCAAGCTGCAAAAGATAGAAGTGTTGGAAAGCTACAGATCCCTGAAGGTTACCAAGATCTGGAGTCTCCCAAGAGGTACTTCCTCCCAAAAGCAGAGCCATTTCTTTCAATAAAGCAAACTACAGCTTTAACTATAGCACAGGTCCTCAGTCTCCAAGCAAAGCTCTCCAATGTAAGCAGATCATCTAGACTTCAGTGAGGAAGGCAAGGCTGATCTAATATCAGGCTCCACTCTCTTGCTCTCATAGTAATATCTTAACTTTAAATAATTAAAAAGAAAGAAGTACATATAAATCCAGCAGCAGCACTGCAGGCCAATAGGTCAGCATGGCTAGGTGTTTGAAATAAGGGGCTCATTCAAGCTACTCACATCATACATCAAAGGTTATCTGTTGTAATGAGAAAGGATAAATACACTCACTTAACATGTGAGCTCACAGCTGCAATTTACCAGGTTGAAGCCACACTAGAACATAACAACCACAACTGTGCTCTTGAGAAGTCACCTTCACCGTGTTCTCCCCACCTTCCCAAGCTCTCCTGTATTTCTGCATACAGAGCAAAGGCGTTGTGACACACCTCATTGCTTCCTCTCTACAACAACCCTGAGCACTTAATGACAGTTTTGTGCTTTAAATCTTTTAGTGCAGTCATGTATTTCAGCACTGGCAGTTGCAGGCTCCTCCACAGTCCAGTATCTGGAACTGATTGATCAGCTTCAAGAAAACCAGGATTCAGTAGCACCCAATACCAAGCATTTGCTTGATAAACCTACCAGGAAAAAGAAATGCAAATTCCACAGCCTGCAGCATGTCCAGTTGAGAGGCACTTACAGCCTATAAATAATATGTAAAATCTGAAGCTATGATGGAATACATATTTTCTATTGTTTGGTATCTTGATCAGTGATAAAGTTGCATTTTTGGTTATCAGCTCTGCTCACAGGAGATTGAATCCTAGGCTGTATTAATTCCCCTGTGAATGTACAGGAAAAAGAACCATCTGGAGAGAATAATAAAACAATTAACTTTCCATTAAAGAATAATTCATGTATGTTTTTAAGGAGGCAAACTTTAATGATCTCTACCTAATTATTCATCTCACATTCTGGCAGGGTTGGTATGGATTCTCTCTTGCTTTTAAATGCAGCCTGAAGGTAATGAGTGAAGCTGGAATGGATGTGGGGATGACACAGGCTCCTTCAGTCAGGGGCAGGACTGAGGGAGTTTTCCAGAAACATCTACCAAGGTCTCATCATTCTCATGGATTCACATGGCTGTGTAACAGCAACATCATCAACTGTCAGAGTTCCACTGAATATTCATGAGGATCTTACAAACATGGCTGTTAACTGGCTCAGTGCATCAGCTATGTTTTTGGACACAAACTTCAGAGCAGCACACTCTGGAGATGCATGCACCTGAACATCAGTCTGTTGAATGCTGGGCTCATTTAACTTGTCACTGATGGCAACAGAAATCAGAAATGACTCCATAAAACCCTGCTGCAATCCCCCCTGATTTTGCCAATTCACTAACGAGCTGCAAGTGTATTATCTTTGCAAAGTAACTTTGTAAAGTGAGAAGGTTCAAAGCAAGGGCTTTAAGGACTATTCCTATGCCTCTTACCCTTCTAAACACACACCCCTCTAAGAACCTGCTGGCTGTACACATAACTGAGAACATTCCAGGCTGCACCACATGTTCCTGATGCAGGCCTGCTCAGTTTAACCACCTGCCTCAGTTTCTCAGTGGATAATACTAATGAGCTAATAAGCGTGCATGCCTGCACTTTATTCCAGTTTACATAGTGCTTTCCAGCCAAGGCTCTCAAACATTTGGAAAGGACCAAATACAGTTTAAGCTAAAATTAACTGGGACATAAATATCAAAATTTAGCTGCTCAGATCACTCCTTTAGAAAACCTACCTAGAATCCTGGGCTTTCCAACATGAGAACTTGCACATTAGATTGCTGGTAAATAGTGAGAGTGTGCTCAGGCAATCCTGTGCCACTATTTACTGACCAAGTGATTGAGATCAGGCTCCATGACACAGTGTAGGCAAGTTTATCCCTTCCCCTCAGCAAGCTGCTAAGTTTTATGATCTGAAAAAGTAATTTAAAAAAACCCATAAATCTGGCACACAAACTAGTCATACCTGAGTCCTGCTGGAAAAGTCCCTGCCTCAGCTTTCAAATGTTGCAGAACATTTTCATTCACAGCTTCTGCATAAATGGAGTAGGTTTTGAGTCTAAGGCATTTTAGCCTCTGAGACTTCTAGCCTGCTCTTCCTCTCTACAGCTGTAATAGCCCATCTTTCTCCACCCAATATACATATATATAAATATACACATATAATGCACAATCCTATCTCTCACAGCAGGACTTCTCCATCTGCCAACAGGCTGTACACTGCATCAGCACAATGGCTCCGGTGCAGGAGCTGCACCACCCACTGGAAAGGATTTAGCAAGAGGTGCTAACGTCACCCACTGAGCAGCCACATACAGCTATAAATTATTCATACACATTACTCTAATTATGCAAATGTACTAAAAGCTGGAGCATATGTTTCCCTGACATCTCCCAGTACAGATACAATATGGTTCTAGTAGAGAGAAAGAGTGAGAAGTAAGATGACGGGTGTTAGGGGGCTAATGACAGCAGACATGGACCCAAGCAAAGGGTGGCAAGGATCTCCCTTCTCCAATCAAGCTGCTGCACAGCTAAGGGCATTTAAATGCTCCTCCTTGATAATATATTGTTGGCTTTGCACTCAGTGCTGAGCAGAGTGCTGAGGCTGCTGAACGGCCCAGGCAGATTAAAATAAACCCAAGCAGTTTGGAACAGGAATGTGTTTATCTGGCATCGCACACTTCCTCTTATCAAACATGAGGAGCAGGGGAGGGCACAGTGATGGTTTGCGGAAGCAGGCTGTGTGCACACTGGTAGGAAGAGGGGGAGGGAACACAGGGAGAGCAACAGCAAGGATCAGACAGATAATGCATGAGCTTGAAAACCAAGAGCATGGAGCTAACCGTCATCCCACTGGGGTACTGAGTCCATACTCTTGGTCAGTCCTGAGATAGGCACTAGCTATTAGAAACTCTATTAGGTCCTTTCTCCCTTGCAGCATTTGGAAGAAGGCAGGCATTCAGCACTGCTGGAACATAAGCAGCTGGCTGTGTATTGCCTAAGCTTTGGGCTCAGACTCCTTCTCTCAACTCAGTCACACACAGTGTAGTCACTGGGCATCACCCATCTCCCACTCCAGAGGCTGGGGCTGACTCCTCAGAAGGAAAAGGCCACGTGCACTCTGCTATGGTGTTTTGAAGTCCAAACTGCAGATTACTGTACTGGAGTGAATATCAGAAGATTAGCATCTCTGCCATGTCTGAGGACTACACCACTGTTCTTCTGTAAATGCTCAGTCCATCTCACAGAGCCCTTTGGAAACAGATGTTGTCCTCAGACACTGTGCAGAGCACACTGCAAAGGGGGTTCCCATTCTCCCATAAACACTTTTCAAATTGTCCAGTTCTGAATAAGCAGGTGAGTGTTCCTATACCCAGAGAAAACAAAAGAGCAAAATAAACATCATGTAATACCACAGCTACTTGGAAGATTTAGGTTATGTTGCTATTACGCCAGTAGTTACCCAAGATCAAAAAATTTGAACAGGAAACCTTGGCAGCTTCTTTGATAAGAGCATGTCTTACCTCCTAGGGCTGGCATTATAGAAACTCTAGTTCTGTACTAGCAGTCTTGGATGTGATACACTCATACAGGCAAGTGAAATACTCAGTACTGCACAGAAAAGGGCACTCAGCACTTACATTGCTTAGCTTTTCCCCGTCTCATTCTGAAGGCTTTGCCTTCCTCAGTAACTGTCAGCAAAGAAACAAGCCCACTGAGAGGCAGCCACAGATAGAAGGTACTGCAGAGGAGGAGGACATGGTTTGACCACCCGGCTGCTCACCTCATGAGACAGGATCAAACACAATTTAGGTAACAACCCAGAGGAGACTTGAAACCTCAGCGTGGCTATCTAGTGAAGGAGTTTAACACAATATCCAGAGGAGATGTTCAGCAAGGCACAAAACTAGTGGCACATGTGGCTCTGATGCCATCAGTGCCACCACAAGCACGAGCATTGCTGCCTACATTGGTAGGCTGGGACAGGGCTGCACTAGCATGGGAAATATCTCTTGGGAAATATCTGGAGAAGGCTTTGCAACAAGAAATCATCTAGGCTGGAAACATAACAAATTCATCCACTTCTGACTAAAGTCAAAAACTTTTATTTGAGCCGAAACACTGGAAGAAACAGAAATTCAGTGCAGTGTGGTAAGAAGTGTTAAAATCACACTATTTTTTTTCCTGCAATGGGATGAAGAGTCCATCATAGCCACAAAGTCATTAACAGAAAAAGAATGGATGTCAGGGAGTTGGATTCTTAGTGTTATAATCCTTATTCTAGAAATAATTATTTAAAGAATTTCAACCTATTCAGCTAGCATTTTAGAGTTCCACTTATCATTGTGCCAGTCAGAATTAAACTAGCAATGATCTTAGTGTTTTGTGGCACTTGGCAACAGAAGCCAAACAAAAATTAGATTTTTACCTGCAATAATATTTATTATATTTAATGTTATGTATTAATATTATACATTAATATTATATACTATATATATTATATTTAAAAACACAGAGATTCCAAGGACTAGTGAAATTATCCTTTGAACATTTCCTGCTTTGTCAACAGAAGTTTAAAATTAAAACACAAATTAAACTACCTTTAGTATCTAGAGGAAAAGGTTAGTTGGATTTAAGATGCATTTAGTATGTCATATAGGAGAAAAACCCCACAGATACATGCTAGACAGTAATGACATGCAGCCCCAAAGACAGACAAATACAAAACACACTCACTCTCACACCCTTGATAAATGCATCAAATTGACCAGCAAGCAGAAGCACAGCCAGCCATGATCCCACACATGGAGTGAGCTGGTAGGGTGACTTATTGCAAGTATTCACACAGGTGATTTCTGCAGATGAGAACATTCATTGCCACAAGGAAGGCAGCACAGGTAAAAGACAGACAGCTTACCCCTCTGAGCTGCTGGACTCCACCAAATATCCTCATCACTCCATCAATCTCCTGCTCCAGCCTCCTGGCCCAGTACTGCATACTGCAAGAGATGGAGAGACAGAAAGAAAGAGAAAGGGAGAGAAAGAAAGAGAGAAAGAGTCAGAGCCCTGACACTTAGTAGATAAGCAAGGTGATTGAAGGGAGAGGGAGGAAATGGGTGTCCTCAGCTAACTTAACTGCTCTCTTTCTGCAGCACTGAGTGCAGGCAGAATACTAAGAACATGCAGCTTTGAGAATTACAGCTAGGGTAGGTTATAAACTTCAACACTTCAAAATTATGCAGAAGGCACCACAGAGAGGAAAGGGGGGAAAAGGTACAACAAAAATTGCAAGGTGTGGGAGATTTTTTTCTCGTTATACAAACAGTTGCAGTAGGTAATTATTTAAGCTAAGAGTGATTAACAAGGTTGAAGTGCCATGGAGTACAGAAAACAGCTTAGTGTTTCAGCAGATCTCTGCAGCAGAGAGCAAACACAGAGCCATGGCAGGACAGAGATGTCTGTCCTACTGTAGCAATGGATTATCACTGTGGCACAACAGACCTGGGCAAAGCTAGAAGGCAAGCACAGCACATCAAGTGCCCAAGGGCTCAATTGCTTTGCACCTTCAGCTAAGCCCAAGCTGAACTGAGAACCAATTCTGCCAGGTCCACTGTGCGTAGAGTTGCCTCCTGGGGCAGTGGAAAGGACCAAGAGCTGCCATGTGGCATCTCTTTTGTCTTGACCATTGGACAGCAAGGGACTTGGCTGCCAGTCCTTCCAACTAACACAACACTCTTCAATAGATTCAACCACATACATTTCCGCTTAGAGCAATAACACCAGGTTAAAAACAGCAACAAAAACCCTCTTCTAAATCCACAGAACTTGATAGCTCTCCTTCTTTTAATGAGATTTCCTGACTGCAGCCACTGGTCACGCAAATGTCAAATCCCCCATCTGACCTCGAAAATCAACACTCGATTGCCTCGGCACTGCTGGGCACTGCCAGCAGTGCTTTTTCCACAGCAACATTCACCTCTCAACACTACACAAGGGGGAAGGAGCATCAGGAAAAGGCCAGCAGCATGGCAAAGCAGTGGTGGGACGGAACAGACCAGCCCAGGGGTTTTGCACTTTGGTTAGGTTCACCAGTGATTTCGTTCTTCATGCTTCCCCAGGCAGCCCACACATGCTCCTCCACCACCCACAAAGCCACCGAAGAGGCTCTCCTGGAGATCAAGGAGCAAAGAAACTCAACTAAGAAGCAAGGCCACAGAGGACTCCGAATTACACAGCACAGCCCAGAAACTGGGCAGAAGTATCAAAGCAGAAAGATGCCTGAGACAACCAGCAGAACAGAGCTGAAGCATCGCTGGGGAGGAGAGGGAGGATGAGTGGAGACAGAAGCAAAGACTGGCAGACAGACATATGTTACTCACACAGGCAAAATTCATGCCAGTTAATAGCATACAAGGCTGTGGATGAAAACAAGATTTAATTACGCAAGCCAATTCTTCCCTGTTTTCCAGTGTAACCTAAGCTATTTCCCACATTTCTGCAGGTGCAACATTGACTCTTCTCCCCTCAGAGCCTGGAGGAGGGGAAAACCAGGGAAAGAGATGGGTCAAGATAGCTGCAAACCCACCTTTCTGCCAAAGCAGAGGAAGCAAACCCTTCAGTGGGACTGCCAGGGTAAAGACCACAGATCACAAATAGAGCTGAGAGGGGGCTGGGTTGTTTGTGGGCTTTTTCCTTTCCTTTTGCAGTCAAACATTTCATTTGGTATCAAAGGTATATTCAGGTTGTCCGAAGTTACCCATAAATTCTCTGAGTATTTTCACCATTTACGTGTCTTTTGTTTTAAAAAATGCCTTGAAACACCAAAACTGTTGGGTTTTTGTTGGTTTTTCTTGTTCTCCTCCTCCAGTTCATCCAGTGAACTGAAAGAAATCAATTACATGCTTATACTCAGCCACAGGTCTGAGAAACCCCGCTGAGAACTTATGGAGCTGACACCTTCCCTTAACTTCCAGCTCTGTGCAAGATCCTCGATTTCAGCGACACCTGTGTCAGCTCCCTCCAGGAACACCTACACCACCACAGCAAGGGAAAATTGCTGTCTATCTTGAACCATATCCATCAACATTAACAACTGCTCATATCCACATAAATGTCACGTATGGTCAAGCCTTCAGAGACGATTAGTTATAGAGGAAGACAGAGGCATCAGCATTACTCTGTTGATATATGCAAAAGAGACACTGAGCACTCAGTTGGGCTGGGATTTAAAATTAATTTTAGTCAGCAGGTTTGTTTTTAAAAAAATATTTTTAAACTTATTCCACCCCTGCATCCACCCCAAGAAGTACTACTGTTTTAGGGAAAAAACACTCGATTTTTCATTCATAAGAAAGTCTGCAACTCCCTCTAATTGTGCAGCCTCACATACCCAGCTTTCAACCTTACAGACTAGCAGCTTCCTAAAAAGTCCAGCTAAGCACTTGTAGTACAAGCTTTAGATATCACTATTAAAAAAGAAAGTGCATTACACTATCAAAAAAGACAGGAGGGGATTTCTGCATAGCTGACACCAGGTTTCTAGATTAAAAAAACAACCCCATATTAGTAGCAGCAGCTTTTTTTGTGTGTGTACTATGGCTATATGAGAGCTTTTGCCAGTGATAGTAATTCTTTTTTCCAATTAGCACATCCCTTATCTACACCACAGCACTGGCAAAAGCCCTCGTGTATCTCACTCACTACTATGTCACGCTAACTCTGGTGATGCCCATGACCAGAAGTCTTCAGAGTGACCCACATCCCAGAATTTGGAGGTTTCATCTCACTTGCAGCATGCTGGGTTGAAAGTGACCATTTAAAGAAAAAGAACAAACACATAAACCCCATTCTGATTCTGTCCTGGCTGACCTTCTGCCTCTTGCTTCTCTTCCATTGCCACTGCTCTTAAAATCTTATGTAAGACAACCATAGCAAGGATAAAGAGGCTAAAGAAACTGATAGCCTGATTATGAACATGGAGATTTCTCTTTGAAGTGTGTCTCCTATGGAAGCTGTAAGCAATAAGATATGACAGTCATTGCATTCTTGGCCCATTACTGCATGCCTCAGGTGGTGTCACAGGGCTTAAGGAGTAGTAACTCCTCAAAACATGCAGCCTGGAGTGCCCTACTGCTCTTGTGAAATGGCATTTACAAATAAAGCATAAAGAAAACAGCTGATACACCAACTGGGAAGCCACTAGCATGGATGTAGTGCTGCACATAGAAAGCCACCAGGCTCCCTTTATGAGCCATGTACTACTTCAGTGTCCTCTGTAGTGAATTAACATGGGTGAGGAGAAAACCTTTGAGCTCAAGCATTTGTGACCAAACTCAGTAGCTCTGTGTCTACAGAAACAGCACCCAAGGAGCCTGGCAGCCCCACCATCCCATGTCCCCTCTTGAGCAGTGACATGGACAGAACATCCCAGTGATCCCCATCATCTCAGCTGGCTCTGCCTTTGCTGGGGAGTCTCTGTAGGACTTTTCCAACCTAACAACTCTACAACTATTGTATGCCTAAGTGTGATCACACAGATTCAGGACACACATTAAATATCTCCTGCATTAAAAAGGTTTTCTTTCCTTCCTCTGTATATTCTACAGCCTCCTGTGCAGCATTATCAAGGGACGTCAGTGATTTTTGAAAACACAAAACCATTTATCACTGCCTCTCCAATGAAAACTACAAAAGTGCCAACTGCTTTCAGAATTTGCATATTTGATTTTTCTTAAGGATGAGATAAAATAGGCTTAAAATAAGCAGCAGAGTTTCAAAAATATTTACTGTGACAAGCAGTATATCAGTAGGCAAATCACTGCTGTTGCAGTTGGGACCAGGAAGCAAACTGTCCTGTCTGTCCCACTGCAGTACAGTGGGTATCTGTGCCCTGTTACTGGTCACAGCAACCCTAACTTAAGATTAGGACACATTCCATGCTTTAGGTGGCCTAAGAAGTTGCAGGACTCCTGTGCAAATCCACATTGGTTCGTGAGGCTGCACCACTGCTCCAGCTGTGTGGCTTCGGCAGAAAATGAGAATTGCCTGGAAAGGCAGGATACAGGCTGTCCTTGGCCCACATCCTCCCACACTTGTGCACACAACAGATGGCAGCCTGGAGTCCTGGTCTTCAGCACAGAAGTTGAAGACATTCGCAGACAAGCCACCAATGCAAGCCACGCACTGACAGCCTGTGGCCAGCACCACCAGTGCAGTTCAGCCCAGGGTCCTCTGCCCCTTCGTGACTCGGGATACATGGGACAGAACCTCCACAGGCTGCTGTCACACCTCTTCACATCTAAATGAAGGATGAGTAAGGCAGTTATACAAACTACTAATGAATATAAGCCTCATTGCAAGCAGCCTCTCACAAAGACAAAGGGAAAGGAGAAGTAAGAGGAAAGAAAATGAGTTTTCTGCTTGAGGACACTTTTTTTTCCCAAGCAGCCTTAGGAGAGTGCTTACTTGGCTGCGAGCAAGAGAGGATGTTAAAAAAAATTAGGAGACTCAGTCCTTTTCTCTTGCAGCCCAAAAAATAAGAGAAAGATTCAAGCACACATGAAAAGACAAGAGGAAAAACTACTTGCTAAGTAGATATACTGCCCAAAAGCTTATTGGTTTCTACAGAGAGAGTGTTCTGTACAAGTGTCTACACTTCACGCAGTGTGTTCAGCCAAGAATGCTTCACTCTGATTCATACGCTTTGGTTCAGTGCCCAAATATTGCTATTTAATAAGGTTATTAATTACTGTGTTGTCTAATTTTTGCTGTGCAGGAATTTCTTATAATTGGCTTATTCCTTCAAGATGCTAAATCCTTTAACTATAACAGTGCATGTCAGCACACAGGCATGCATGTGTGTATGTGCACACTCATGCCCTCTCTGAGTTTTCTTAATTTCTTACACACCTAGACTGTAAGAACCCACATAAGCCAATATTTACCCATCAGTGAAAAACAAGTTGTCTAAAGATACAACTTAGAATCATAGAATTGTTAGGGTTGGAAGGGACCTCTGGAGGTCATCTAGTCCAACCCCCCTGCAGTGGGCAGGGACATCCCCAACTAGATCAGCTTGCCCAGAGCCCTGGCAAGCCTCACCTTGAATGCCTCCAGGGATGGGAACTCAACCACCTCCCTGGGCAACCTGTTCCCAGAGTACCTGTTTCCTTCAAAATAACCAAATAACTAACTGACTGTGCTCCCAGACATTACTAAGCCCCTCGCATTGTCGTTTTATGACTCCTTTTCAATCTAAAGTATGTGCACAGGTATTTATGTAAAGGAGGGATGGGAAAAATTTGCCTATTGGACTAGTCTTTTCTTAGTATTTGTGAAGACATTATTCACCTCTACCATCTGCTCTCTCCTATAATAAGAAACCATCTTTGACATTATTACAGGAGGAAAGAAAAGGATAAATGAATATTAAAACTATATCCAAAGAAAGATCTTAAGAAACATGAAGGGGAAAGACAGTGGGATCCTGTGTTCTATATTCAGCTCTATCATCAAATTACTTTGTTCTCCGTGATTCAAACACTAACTTTCTGTGCCTATTTCTCTGTCCTATCACTCTAAATCTCACTTCCCTTTTCCCACTTATCCCACCTATGACAAGCTCCCAAGAACTGGAAGATCACTATTCTGTTGCATCCTTTGCCCTTCAATTCTTTTTTTTTCTACTCAAAACTCAGTTTTTTCCAGCTTTCCCTTTTTTGCACCGTTTTCTAAACATTTCATCCTTTTTGTTGTCCTGCTCTGGATTCTCCACAGTTTACCTTCACTTGCAAAGGCTCATGTCAAAAAGTGAGATCAGAAGCCAAATTCAGCACTGTGTGAGGAGGAAAAACATCATCTCCCCAGTCTTTTCCAAGCAACTACTGTACACTGCAGAATGTGCCCTTCTGCTGTGACAGCACCTCATTGAGTCAAAGTTTGTGATCCACGATAATTCTCAAAATCTTTTCTGCTACATTGCTACCCAGAGAGATATGCTTTATTCTGTCTTTGACATTTGATTTCTCCCTCTTAAGCGCAGCACTTCGCATTTGTTTTCATTGAATTTCATTTTGCTGGTACCCAGCTCGCCGTTCAATTTTTCTAGATCAGTTTGAATTCTGATAATGCCTTCCAAAGCACATCCAACCCCTCCTAGCTCAGTGTCACCTGCAAATTTTATAAGCACATTTCCCATTTCATTGCCTAACTTATTAATGAAAGTACTGAGGGTCCAGGGCAAATCCCTGCAGGACCCCACTTGAAATGCCCTCCCCATACGACAAAGAGCCACAATAACCACTCTATGAGAGCTATGTGTCCAATCAAAATATCCTGAATTTCAAACTTCACAAAAAGATTATCTGGAGTATTTGATATGCAAAGGAGCTGGAGGTCAAAGGATAATGCAGTGAATAATTTAAAACCCAAGAGCAAGTTTGAGGAAAATGGCAGTCTCTTGGTGGATTTGCCAACAGAAAGAGGAAGAAGTCACTGACTCTGTTAGCTAGCACCTTTGCCCAGCAGTGCTGCAAAAGGCCCTCAGGCAAGCACTGCATCCTTCTGATCAAACACGTGCACATGCCTCCTATGGATGCAGCAATGAAAAGAACAAATGGCAAAGCATTCACAGCAAATATCTTCTGCAGACTGTATGGCAGAATAGAGTGCTTTCCCAAAAGGCTCTTCCAGCCACAAATTCCATCATCAAGTTCTTCCCATTCTTATCAGCCCAGAGTTCATCTTCAATGCATCAATGATGCAGCCATCCTGTGACAGCTGCTTGGATTTTAAGAGCACTATTTGGGTGGACATCCATATGAGGATCCCCAGATACGAGGAAGATGAGCAATAATTAATCATCACAGTCTTAAGGGTTAAATCTGATCTCAGCACACTGCCACCAACTCTTACTTCTGTAGGCAGACGCAGAACCAGGCACCTCAAGATGCCACACTAGTTTGCTATTTTCAACTGGGACATAGAACGAGTTCAGGAAGAAGTCCTGTGCCACACAGGGAGTCAAAACAAGCCACTTATCAACTATATAAGCAAAACTGATTTTGACTGCCTTACTCTCCCTGATTTTTTGAAAGCTATGCTCTTATTTTACACCTTGAAACTAGATTTCTATGGCATGCTTGCTGATGCACATCAGGAGTAAGAGAAGCCTGTGGGTTTCACCGTGTTTGCACTCCCATCGCGCAGGATTAGAACTGGGCTCCTGAGCTCAAAGCCCATCACAAGTCTGGAGTTGAAACACAATGAATTAATAAATAAGTGAATAGGTGTCAGTTTTATGAAGCACACTACCTGCATAAATTTTACCCAGTGCAGTTGCTTGTCATCTTCAGCACCTCTTGAGACCTCAATGGCTGATAACTCTTGCACGTCGCTTTGCAACCCATTATACCAATGAAGTTCTGTGATAAAACCTTCCTCCTTGCTGACTCCTGTTGTACAGATGCAATCTGAGTGGAGGCTGAAGAGATCCCATCCCTCATGGCAAAGTTAAGGTTACAGAGGGTAGGTCTTAGAAAGGATTTTGCAAGCTGCATGAATTATTAAAGTCCTTTATGATATAATGACAGACATATCAGGTTATTTGTTTATTCTGTGTATAATTCATGACTCTCTTGGGAGCTAGACAGAAGTAGGATAGCTTGTTACATCTTCTTATTCATTCCAGTAAATCCTCATCACCAGATGGAAGGCTGAACCACCCTAGAAGACAGAACAGCCATACCTTGCAGGGTCTGCATTTTTGGTTTGAGATGAGAGAAGTTTTTTCACAGCCTGGAGAAATAGTGAAGCTGTCACTTGAGTATATCATGCTAGATGGCTAGGAGAATGCTGTCTAGGTAGTGTTTCTGTACCATGCCATCTGAGCACTGTCATCTAAAGCATACATAAACAGCTTTGTGATTAGATGCTATGAGTTGCCCCATGCTCTTCTACCATTGCTGAGCAACAGAAGGACTACCCAAGGTGATGCAGGCTCCCATGAGACTTTAGGATAGTTCACAACAACCAATAGTAAGATTCTGGACAAAGCAAAACAGTTCTCCTTGCCTGGGTCATTTGTGTAAAGAGTCTGCTCAATATACAGGGCAATGCATGATAAAGGAGTTTCATGTCCTGATAGCTGGAAAGGAGTTTCGAATACACAGATTGTAATAATCTCTCATTTCTCTAGTGTGCTGTGAGGGAGGTAAGGGAGAGATGTTATGCCACTGTGGCAACCAGGAAATAAAGGGTTGGCTAGAGCATCCAACAAGAGCAAGCTTCCCAACATGCTCTGGTTCACATAATGTATGCCACCCAATGATGCTCCTACTGCCAGGAAGAGTGATGCTACTATGGAGAGTTGCAGCAAAACACAAATGTGGCCATGCTGCAGATGGCACACTGGGTAACTCTTACCAGTCACAGGACACTGCAGCATAGCCTTCAGCATCCACTCTTCCCACTGCAGATCTCAGCCAATCAGAAACAAACTAGGCACATATCAATCTGACCACTAAAACACAAGCCATGTTAAGCAGTCTGATAGAGGACTACTGACTAGTCAGACCTCTGCTGAATTTGTGTCTGTAACTTCTCGCCTTACCAAGAAAAGATATCATTAACCTCTGCCAGAAAGACCTCCTGCTACAAGTGCTATTTAGGGGCATCCATTGCCATTATTCTTAAGCCTTTAACCATGTGAATCCTAGTCTCCTGGGATTTTTGGAGTACCCTCTCACAGCATTATATGCAACATTCCTCAGGGTATTTGAGATGTCACTGTCACTAGATCTCTGCCTAGTCAAATCTCCCATCTTAAACAATCCCTCTCCCCACCATCCCCCTACCTGCGAGATTCCTGGCTCCTAAGAGAGCATTGTAATCATTGTTATTATAAAGCACTTAGCAATGCTCACTCATTGCATCTCTCACCAGCCAAACATCCAGAACCCTGTTATTTCATATGCACTTGCCTTCATTTGCAGAAGCTCTTTATTGTGTTAGTCCCTTTCAGCAATGAAAGAAAGAAGGGTTGGGGGTGGAGGGCATTAAAAAAATAAAGAATAGTTTACTGCATTTTATGCCATTACCTCACTACTTTGCGATACACATCTAAAAGCTGTCTGCAAGACCTCTCCTGTTGTCAGGTGGCATCAAGATATACCCCAAGGCAGAGATAGTGGAAGCATGAAGCCCTAGTTCAGTTTCATCCCAGTACTGTTTCATCACTCACAAGCACTACAGCAACAGGGATGGAAACTGTCAGCTTTCACAGGTCACTTCCTCTCTCCTCCCCATCCAAATGGGACAAACACTGCTCACTCCCCAAGGATAAAGCGTATACATACAACCTGCTCTTTGAAAAGGAGACAAGCCTATTCAAACAGAGGTGACTGAACTATGCTGGAAATACTAAGAAGGTACTACAGGATTTTTACTCTGTGTGCTCAGGACATTGGTCTATCGGGTTCAGCTTCCTTACTTCCAGCCACAGTCAGCTTTTCATACCAAAAATGATGTGCCTCCTGTCCTGCAGGACCCAGGGCAAGAGGATGCTGTGCTATAGAGCACCTTGGGAGTTCTTTCTGCTGGAAGAAACCACCACTTCCCAACAAGCTGTCTCCCCCTTTCAAAAGGAAAGGGTCACTTGGAAACTCTACTGGAGCCTGAGCACAGATGTGCCCCTTTCATTGCCAAATACCTCAAGCTATTAAGCCAGGAGTGCATCCACAACCTTGCTTCACAGTTATCGTAGTTACCATCCACATTCCCTCACCATTGCAATATGCCAGTTAAAGCACAGATAGTGCAACAGCCCATCAAACATCATTTTTAATGGACTGATCAACATCAAACCGCCAAACCCTTCTAATACGTCTGACAAAAAAAATTTTTTTAAGGAGGGGAGAAGGGAGCTACAAAGGTGAAGCAGTAGACTTTTAGGAGCAGAGTCAGAACTGCAACTCAGCCTCCTGATACCAAATTTGATGTTTGCCCTTGGAAGACAGCACTCAAACACAACAGGAGGAAACTCACACACCTATGGATACCACAGAGCAGGTCTCCTCCCAGCCCTCACACACAATATCCTCGCATGTAGCTGAAATCTAAGATTACAAGATAATTCTCTCTTCTAATTTTCTAAATGGATATCAACATTAAAACCCAGAATAGCTGACATCCAAAAACCCGATGAATATAATGCCTGAGACTTTTTTCTGTAGGAGAGAAAAAGCCTAGTCTCTAATGTGGTCCTCTGAATGGGGCCTGTGACATCACCAGCCCCTTTCTATTTAGAATAATGACTTCTTCCACATGCCAAGAGATTTGAAATTACCTGTGAAATATATTTCCCTAGGCACAGGCTCAAGGAGCATGTAAATTACCCAGCTTAATGGCCTCTAGAATTCCTCTCTGAGACACATAGGGAGTGGGAAATGTTCATATGGTATCTCAGATACCATCTGAGGGGATAAATATCCATGGGATGGTCAGGAGCTACTGCTTCCCTAGTAACCAGTCCCGCTGGCAAGCGCTTGCCACAAAGAGGCAATGAGCGCAAGAGATCCAATTCTAAATGACTGCATCATCAGCAAAAAAATGCAATTTTAAAGAGAACATTTCCTGGCAAAGGTGCCTGGCCATAATTTACGCAGCACAAGCAGCCAATGTAGAGCTTATGCAGCAGAGGGCACCCATTTAATTTGCAAAAGCCCAATGCTGAGCACGCTAAGTACTTGATGGTGAGTCCTCTCACCATTGCCTAACTGCACAGAGAAAAGCACTGCCCAAGCTTTGATGTCCTGGAATCTGCCAGAGGATAGTGTCTTTCTGAGAAGCTTTTTATCCACAACGACAGTTCCCACTCTCTCAACAGCAAAGAAAGCGACAGATACTGTTCCTGGAGTCCAAATCCTCCAAGGCCACTTTTCTGTTCCTGCAGTTGAGTCTGATGTCTTGTTACGATGCACCAGAAGAAACATTTATGCCAAAATGAAGAGCATGGATTCATTCAGAGGAACAGAGAAGAAGGAATTACATGATCTGAGTTGCATTTTCAGCTCCATCACTGACATACTGGAGTCTCTGAAGCCTTAGTTTCATCAGTAAAAAGAGCAACCGGGAAGTGCAAATGCTATTGCAAAGTGCATGTAGAAAATCATAAGGAGCAGAAGATGGAGAAAGGGACAAGATGCTCACACAGTAATGGGGAGGGGGGACAATCCCAAGGGCACCATGAAAGAATTACTTGTCTCCCCAGGGAACAAGCCTGAGGCACACAAGCTCTGCTCCTGATTCTAGCCAAGACTGACAGGTTGGTCACCTTTGAATGCATAGTGGATAGAAAGCAGGCCAGAAGATCAATCGAGGATAAGAGAACACCTGGAAGATAGGCCTGGCAACGGAAAAATGGGCCAAATTCCTCACTGTAAATCTCTTCAAAGCAAAGGTGTAAGACAAGGTCTTTACTGAGACTCTTCCAAAGCGAGAATCTGCCCTCATTCTCAGCCACAAGCATCTTGCTAACCCACATACTGCCAGAAGCTGTGGCATCACAGTAAGATTAACACCGAAGCAACTATAACAACAATTTCTGAACTAATTGCCTCACAAGCATGCCACCAAGGGCTGAAGTCTGCCTGGACATCTTACAGCTGTCTGTGCTCAAGATTAACTATACATCACTGCCAGTAATGCAACCACTCCACTATACAGAAACCATTAGAAGATAAATTGTACATTTGAACATCAGAACAGTAGGAAAAAAAATGAGAAGGAATGCCATTGTGATAAATATTGTAGCCAAGCCAAATGAGGAAGCAAGGTTATTTTCATGTGGAAAGTCAGACAAAATATACTATATACTTGGACTAGTCCACTCTCTGGTCATGGGATCTGGACTTTTGTTCAGTGTACTTCACAAACTTCAGAACATTTCAACAAATTGCAGTTTACCCAATGCTGCAAGTTGGCAAGTTGGTGCAGGATGCAACAGTGCTCTCACCACCAACTCCACACAGATCCTGAAGCACCAGGCTTTGCACATGAATCATCCATGTTGGATGAAGGTTTTTATGTAGAGAAACTGCAGATATACGCATTACTTGTGGACCCAACATGGGCCTCAGGTAATGCCATGGCTGGAGTATCTCACTCACAGCCCATAGCAGGTCCTTTCCAGCTCACCACCACCACACTGCAATAACTCTGACATTCCTCTGTGAGGACAGGTACCACTTACTAAACAATTCATTTCTGCAGCTGCTTGGTTTTCTCTGGAAGGAACCTCACATACAAGAATCCTCATGCTATCTTGTGGGATCAAATAACTGAAATGGCACAAACATAGCAATAAGTAGATTTAACTAAGAATGAAAGTCAACTGTTATACAAGCTACCATAAAACACCACATCTCTTTTTCCATCAAGTAGCTAACCTACTCTTCACCAGCCAGTTGAGACTCTAGAGAACAGGACAAGGTCTGGCAGCCACCTCCCAATAAGCTATACACTCAGTTGCCTAAGAGTCATCAAATAAGTGACATTTATTAAGTGGCCCTTATAAAATAAAAAAGGCCACTTTCAGCACAGATAATTGCATTAATAAACTCCACAAACCAGCAATGCTTTCAGCACAAGGCTCCACTTGGAGCGGTGTCAAGAGAAGAAAGGCAGGAAAAGAAGATTCCCACACACAAGTGTTGCCAGAGGCAGCGCTCCACAGAGCACCAGCCTTGGGATGCAGCTTCACCTCTGCTGTCCCTGCTTGAGTAAACACGGCACCAGCAAGGCTGTCGGGACAGGGCTGTAAGAGGGGGGAGAGGTATGAGCTAGCTCAGTACCCATAATAGTGAAGTCAGACCTTGTGTCAAAACGTGGCTATTGGAGCCCTTTTGTGCCTGGTGCTCCATCCTTCTGTCTGGGCAGGGAGCAAAGGGAAGCAGGGGAAGCTGAGGGTATGAAGTCCACCACTGGAAGGAGCCACTTCCCACAAAAATGAGCCCCAGTCCCTAGCAGGCAGAAGGAGTGAGACAGAGCTGGTTAGATTTTTCTCTAAAGCAAAGACTAGATCAAAACAAATAAACATAGTGAGGAGCAAGTGACACGGAAGGGTTCAATTTAGCCTTAAGATGACGGGTAAAAAGGTGCTATTGATGTCAGAAATGCCAACATAACATTTTTGTTGCTGGGTCAAACGGGCAGGCAGGTGCTAAATGGGGTTATTTAGAAACTGGAACCAAAGCATGAGCAGATAGATGTGTTAGATACATTTCTTTTTTCTACCTGACAATAAAAACCACATAAGAAGCAACCACAACCACCACTATATTTAAAAGTCATAAGACAAAGGCCTGAAAGTTATCCCTGGCATAATCCCACAGCATTGTTACATCAAGGATGAATTTGTCCTAGTACCTTGGAAAGTTTTTTGACATTTCTCAGCTTTTAAACCTAACATAGCTGTAGCAGAGCACAGCACGCAAGACTGACAAATTCTTGCAGCAAATTCTTCTGCATCACAACAAACTCAACATCAGGAAGAACGGCTCAATCACAAGCAGTCTCACAGCATGCAGCCAAGGAGGGGCAGGAAAGCATCCCTGCCTGTGCACAGGGAGGGCTCCTTTTGGGCTGATGCTCTTTTGGCCTGTGCTTTTGGAAGTCCTGCCATTCTGTGAGAGGCAAAATAATGTCATCAGTTTGGTCACTGACCAACAGTTATTAAGACTTCCCAGAAAACAAAACCAGAATAAACAAAAACTAAGAGCTGTGTGAAGAAAAAAATATTGATTGGTTGTTTTTTTTCTCATACTCATGTAATCTACCCTCCTTCCCAGAGCAGGCAGGGGAGCAGGGAAAAGCAGAGTGCCTGTGAAGCTGCTACGCATGCCTAGCTCATCGTCCTGAAACCCTTTTCAGCTTGCAGGTCTTGAATAATTAAATGCTGTTTCTTCCACCCTTTTTTCCCCTGGTATGCATGCCACGCTGCTACAGAAGGTATACGTTTACCTGGCCAATGGGCATCCCTCTCCCTGCAGAGGTCCTGGTAGCACATGAGCCCATCAATACCTTCCCCCCTCCCACTGATCCCAAGAATGTGACAGTACAGCGAATGCTTAGTAGAGAACTCTAATTTCTGTGACTACCTCAGACATGAAGAAATGGTACTCTGGCTCCTCCTGGGTCTACTGAGTTTGTTATGGAGTGATAAAAAGACATTCAACCACTTACAGCCCAGAATTTGACTCAATCTTCAACACCTGATAAAGCTGAATATTAAGTGGTTTATTCGACTTATGTCTGTCTCTATTTTGGTGTCCATGTTACAGCTGCCAAAAAACTGTGAAACCCACCATACATTAGAAATGCAAACCAGACACTGCATTGATGACCCTCACTGTGTTACACTGTAGAGAAAATGTTCATTGGCCACAGTAAGGATATATTACTGTATGAAATTTAATAGATATGAGAATTCAAATACCAGAATATCTCTGATTCAACACAAATTAAATCAGAGAGAGCTTTATACATTTGTGAAGCACAAGTGGCTTATACAAGGTCAGCCCTTAAATATGTTTAGAAATATGCCCCTTGTTCTGTTTTATGGGGTTTTTAATTTGGAAAATGAATGTGAACATAGATTTCAGACACAGAATCCTCCTGGACTGAAGAATATTAAGTGCCCACTGGAGAAGAAACAGAGCCTGACAGGAAGTCAGACTGGCAGCTTGTGACAACAGAAAAGTTTCAGAACCTAGCTCTGTTATGAGCTGAAAGGCATTGGTATTTATTAGAGACTCATATCCTCATTCATCACTTCAGCGGAGATGGATACAACACTCTTTCCCAATTCTTTCCATCAATTTAACAGTTTAAGGGGTAACTTTGTGCTTGGAAAGCCAAGAAGCTCAGAATCCTGAAAGTGTGGGAAAGGCTCTATTTAGCATCAAATCAGGTAGGCAGTGGCAGTCATACCACAAACCTGTACTGTGCCTGCTGCATCACTGATTGTTAGCTCTGAAATGGTGTTCCAGTAGGGACCAAGGCAAGCTGGCACACTGCTGCCAAGACTCAGACTCCTACTACCCTCCCTGTTGTATCACCGTTGGATACACTGAGTTAATGCTCCTGCAGGCCACACTCCTTCCAGGTTATCCTAAGCAAACCCCTCAGGTCCACAGCCACATGCTCTGCACACTTCCAAGCCTTCCAGTCACTGAATGCCACACAGAAAGCCTGGCCAGCTCTGGCTTAGTCCTTCATTTAGTGGAACTTGGATAAGAAAACCTTGCCAAAATGTGTATATACTTTTAAGAAAGTACCCCTGCAAATAACATTCCTACAGATGGGAAGATGCCAGTATTGTGGTCATGAGATTTTCACCCTTCCCTGTCCTTGTATCTGTACACCCCATCCTTCCACCCCACCCTTCACTGAAGCATAAGTTGCTTTCTAACACTACATAGATTTTTGCTCCAATGCACAGCATGATCTAACTAATTCGCACTTCACTGCTCTGCACACCTCATCATCTGCACGCAAAAACAGCAGTGTCTCTCTATCCCTCCACTCACTGCCTACTTCTTACTCCTCCTCCCTCACCCACCTCCTGTACCTTCTCAGCAAAACTCTAGTATGGAAGCTGCAGTGAAGAGGCTCACATTACCAGGACTCCATTGCTTTTACAAAATTTACTAGCATGCTGTGAAGCTTCATAAATAATTCAGTGTATACAACCTCTGTCAGGTAAATGAACGTGCCTTTTGTAATCCATCACTCCACGTTTTCTATCACAGTGATACACATAAACACAGTAGGCACAATCCATATTGATTCACGAATTCCCCAAGTGTCAGTGCAGCACAGGGTAGCAGAACAGCCTGGGCACCAACAGAACCCAAGGAAATACAAAGTCTCTCCAGGGTTTCAGTGGATTCAGCTGCAAAAGCAGCTCTAGCATAGTCCATGGGAAGAGCAGCTCCATTCCCACCCTTTGTGGACAACGAAAGAATGATCACGGTCATGGGGGCAGAAGGCTAATTCTTATTAAATATTTCCTTGTCATTGCGAAAACTTTAGGGATTTTTGACATAAATCAGAGCTAAAACTCATGTTGCATCCTGTACTTCTTGGGTTTAACTCCACACTTCAGTGGTGTTACTGCACAAAGGCACTTGGCTCATTAGGGACATGCAAACTCAACTTCTGTTTTGGCAACTGTGCCCAAGGCTTTATCATCACCAGAGCTATTGCACTAAATGGTTTATAGCCCTATTTAGCACCCAATCTGATTGCTATCAGCAATTACCTCCCCTGGAGATCTCCAGGGAAGGAGGTCTGATCCTAGATCTCCTGAAAAGCAATTTCACGTGGTCCTGGGAGAAGGCATGCCGCACAACAGCTCCTGCACTGTCCCCATCAGACTGAGAAGTAGCTTCCAAGGAGGTGGCATGGTAGCTTAATCACAGGCAAGAATAACGACCTTGTGCAGCGTTAATGAATAGAGAAACCACAGACTGTGCAACCTTTGTCTAACCTAATTGCCATTCAGATCCTTGTGTCTCCTGCCCTGCAGTCCTCTCAACCTTCACAAGCTGATCTGGCTAAATATCCTGATAACTCATGCATCAGTCCATGAGCAACACTTTGCTTGACAGCAGAAGAATGAATCCTTTGGTCTGGGTAAACACCTTTTATTTCTTTATTATGTTTATGACCAAAAGATAATGGCTAAGACAGAACTGGAAGGGTCACAGGGCAACTGTCAAAGTTATGAAGAAAATCCACACGCACTCTCTGAAAGACCAAATGATTCAGCCTGAAGAAAACCATGCCCATAACTTGTTGATACAAACTAACTCTCCAGTAACAAGTTTGTACAACCCCATTCCTCATGCAGCCCAGTAATAATAAACTCAAGAAATGAAAGCTAGATTACATCAACAGCTCTAGAAAAACAAAGTACCAGCAACATCCCAGAGAGGAAAAAATAATTTTGCTAACAAAACACATTTTGCTTTCAGGAGACTCCTGGAAAATTCAGATGCTGCCCTTTCTTGCCAAATAGTTCATTCCAGTGTTTTGCTTGGTAATGACTTTTATTTCATCCCACTTGAGTATTTCTTTGGTTGAAAAAAAGCATTGTCTAAATAGCACGGTTTGTGCACATGTACAATGTTACAGTGCACAGATCCCCCAGCACTTAAGCCCTCAAGAGCCTTTCTGATGGCTTTTGAAGCCAAACACCAGGAAGCTCATTCAAGGATGTATTTTCAGCTTTCCATTTAGACCCTATATAACTACCTTCAGCTTTTAAGGGACTGTTGCACACATGCATACAACACACACAAAGCTTCTTTACAACGAAGGTTCTGAACGAAGGTTCTGAACTACGCCTGTCAAACACCAAGCACAAGCCTATTTCTACCCTCAGGTCTACATGCAGAAGCCTTATTGATTTCAGTGAGAACCCACATACTCTCTCAGGAGAATTTAAATTAACTATTTTTCAATGTATACACTTGAAAAACTCAAGCTCCTCAAACCACAATCGTGAAAGCGATCACTGCAGGCAGGTGTAGAGGTGTTAAAAGGCCAGGAAAGAAAGCAGTAATGTCCTGTTCTGTGTTGCCTGCCCTTTGCCCATGTGAGACCTTAGTAGGAAGCACTCAGGAATGGTAACAAGAATGAAGAAAAGAATTTTAAATGCCAAAGAAATATTGCAAATGGGCTTTTTAAGAACATTTGGTCCTCTCCTGGGGACTGTCCTTCTACCTCTGGGCAGTTCAAGGTGCCTCTGCTCAACCCAAAGCAAATTCTGCCAGTGATGCACAGCCCACATGGGGCTGTTGCAGGGACACTGGGTGTTTGTGCCTTCATTGGGTACAATATGCCTCACAGAGGCTGCTCAGCCCTCGCAGGGATGGACTGATGTTAGCTGTCAGTCACTCACCAGGGTAGACTGCCCCCCCCAGGGAGCTCAGCCAAGTGTAGCAGAAGACAAGTAGGGCCATCCCCCCACTTCTCTGCTCCTTTCCAGACAAGTTCCCTTCCCAAACATCAAAACCGTAATTGGAAGTTCTTCTCTGACTGCACAGCAGGTGGGCAGTTGAACAAGAAAAGGAGTTTCCTCTACTCCGCATCCTCCAAACCCTAAAACATCCAGTCCTAATAGAGTTATTATTTCAAGCCCTGCTAGCCCAGATGTGCCATCACTACCATCATTAAACTCATTTGGGGTGAAATGACACAAGCACAAATCAAAACCTGCTAAAAAAAGGCAATTAATTTGGTAAAGGCAGCCTCAAGCCCACCTTTCAGTGGTGATGGGCACCTATTAGGTCTTAATGCTTTCAGCAGGAGCCTTCACTGCCCACTAATCCCACAGGAACACTCATAACCCCTCCAGCTTGCTGCCCAAAACTATTGTCTGCATCTGACAAGTGCCAAATCTCATGCCAGAGAGGCAGGACCAGACCCTGGTCATCCCTCTCTCCTCTGTCTGGCTGCTCCGAGATGCCCTGCAGAGCAGTGAGGAAGCCAAGCCTCACCAGAGGACATGCAGCAATTCTGCACACACCTGCTTCCTCACAAGAAGCAAATGGCTCACCACCCTCGAGCAGATGGCAATTTTCTTTCAAGTCCAAGTGACAAAAAGCCTTTCTGCAAAGTGAGGAGGGGGTTTGTTGAGCACTTAGGCAGCAGCCCTGGAGATACATTCTCTGAGACTCAACATACACAAAATCCCCACTAACAGGAGGCGACGGCAATACAGGTGCAGGACTCCCCTGATTGACCAGGCTTTCAATCATCCAATACCAAATGTCTCAGAAATCCAAGCAGAGGTTGTTACCATGCTGCCAGAGGAATCCCTCTGCATATTCTTTAACAGAAAAATTAACTGCAGCCAACAGCCTTTCTTTCCACAGCCATTAATTCTGTTGACCCCACAGATACACATTCTTGTACGTGACCATTCCTGAAAGGAGGCTTGTCAGTCAGTAGCCATCACCTAATGCACCCGCCCCAATGGGTTTGTTCCAATCTGGGATTTTGCTTTTTAAATCTCAATGAGAATTCCCCTTTGGACAACTGGCTGAGCCGAGCCTTCCTTAGCTCAGCGTAAGATGATTAAAACCATGCTACCCGGGAGGAGAGAGATAATGTAGAACACCAGCGATTTATCAGGGACAGGACCAAGAACCAACACACAGAGCCACTGATGATAATTAATACGACTGTAACAACAACAAAAAAAGTGTTCTTTATTTTCTTCTATTTCCCCCTCAGGCAAAATACTCTAATCATTCGGTCTGCTGCCTGTCAGAATGAAACAGTTCTGGTGCTGCTTAAAAAAACAGCTTCATTTTTGAGAGTCCTGTAGTGAAAGATGACTTAAGTGATTTACAGAGAAAACCTCCAAAGACAAACAAGGTTTCTAATCAATGCTCTGAATCACTAACAAAGGGTGTATTTTCCAAAGTAGGAGAAAATTGGCTTGTAAGGGGAAGAATTTAGCAACCCATCCTGTCAGCTCAGCTCAGCTTCTGACCAACAAACCTTCCAGGAAGATTTAAGTTATATCCAGCATCTTTAAAAACAAGAAAGACACAAGAAGGTAACTACTCAGGGGGGGAAAGTCAATTAAGTAGTGTTGTTGAAGCCTTGGTGCCAGCCACCATTGCACTCTTTATTCCCATTAAATACTTTCTTCCCGAGAAACCACTCACAGCAGCTCTAGGGCAGAGCTCACAAGGCATTTTAGCTCAGATGTGACAGCACTAACCTAGTGCCCACCAATCGTGCATCATCATCAAATATCCATTCGTGACTCTTCTCTTCTCTGGGTTCACAGAACAGGTCATAAGGGGAATAAAATGAGCAAGAAGATACCAGGTCAGACTGAGGTCTTGCTTCCCTTCTGTGCCTCTTCTCCAGATGCAGCCAGACAGTGTTACTTCCCACCAAAGGTACACAAGGAATTAGCAGCCTTTTCAGGACCATACCTTCATTTATCCAAGAAACTATGTCTGTCAGTAGGCTCAGTTTTCATTCATCTTGCCTCTCAATACAGGATCAGGCCCACTCTGATAAGACCACAGAGAAGAGAGCACAGAGCTAACAAAATCTAGCCCAGTAAACCCCACCAAATTACCTGCGGTTTTAACTGCTTTGGCTAAAAAGCTGGCACAGTTTATTAGAAAAATATAGAAAATAACCAGTCTGGGGGAGGGAAGGCCAACACATTATTTACAAATCATATGTCTCTCCTGGTTTAGGAACCTTCCTATAAAACCTTCTGCAGTTAGAAAGAAAAGACAGTTTTGACTTGTAAACTGGTACCCAGAAGAGATTTATTGTATAATATGAATCTGCATTCTGAATTTAAGAGGAGAAAGCAGTAACTTACAAACCCTAGAAAAGCTGCTGACATATCAAAAGCATCCCACAAACTTTATCTGTGCTTCCTCCCATTCATAATCCCCTTTACTTCTATAGGGATCTCATGGAAGTAAAGATTATTCCTGTGAGAGGAACACTGGATGAGGCCATAAGGCTGTGGTACTCGGATGAGAACTGGCACGCTCCCTCTCCTCCCCCTGTAGTTAGACATTTCTCAGGGTCTTAATCTGAAGAATTTCTGTATTTATGTGACAGCAAGAAAATGGAACCCATCAGCTCCCAAAGGTCAAAGATATTTAGAAATACAGATACAGGACCCAAAAGAATCCAGAAAGAATCTGTCTGAAGGGAAGGTATTTCTGCATAAAGAAGAAGGGCAAACAACCGTGGCTTTGGTGAAGCCAGATACTAACATGGTAAGGCACAGCTCTCCCAAATAAACAACACCATTTCTTCTGCCGATAAGCCTTCTTTGCAGAAGGCCTGAATACATGCCTGTAAAAATGTACTTCAACATCAAAGACACTAATCTAAAAGGATTTCAAAAATATATCCTAGGACATACATATAAATAAAACACATTTCTATTCTTAAACAAATCAAAAATGACAAGAAAATCATGACATCGAGCAGTGCACATCCACTGGGGCAGTACAAAGTTAAGGGCAACACTGCTATTATTAACTCTGTGTCATTGAAATCTTTCCCCCACCTTCAGAAAGGCAGACTGTAAGGACATGGTGTCAGCCCTTACTTTGAATTGTCCGGATTTTTATTTTTTTTTCTCCAGTTTTGTGTCAACAAACCTCAGCATTTCATAACAGAGATGACAGCCTCTTAAAATACATCCCGGTAAGATTTTGCAAGGCTGTGTGGAGGGGGACGGGGCTTCAGGTTATCATGGTATGCAGGAGAGCCGAACGTGTTAGCAAATATTCCCAAGCATTAACTTCCAAAATGCTTGCTTTCTTCCAAAAAATCTATTTATATCCTTCCTACAGCGACTCTACAGTCCCCCACCCCCTCATCCAAATGATCTGCTTTCCGACTTTCAATAGATTACAGCCAATTTCTGTTGGTCCAGAGGAAGGGAGAGGAAGGACCGCCAGCTTGGATAGCCCGTGGAACTATCCATCTGTTACTAGTTTATGCTCGAACTCCGGTGGGTACTGCCGGTTGTGGGTACCATATTGTGTGCTTGAAGGGGGGGAACAGACACACATACGTCCTTTTTCGCCTTTCTCCCCGTTCGCCACATTACCGCTTCGTAGCCGCCCCGCACACCGGCACCCGCCGGGGAAGTTTGTGCTTTCCAGCAACTTTGGGTCCGTTCCTCGCCCCGCCGCTTCGGCGGCCAGCAGGGAGCGGGCGGAGACCCCCGCACCCGACCGCATCCAACGCTGCTCGGCTCGGCACGGCGCAGCGCCGGCCGCCCGCACCGGTAGAGACCGGCACGGCCCCGCCGCTGCCGCTACCCCGCGCAGC